>CM055962.1:23004587-23224587 GCA_029531755.1 Holothuria leucospilota | reverse complement strand
AATTTATAAAAAGGGGCCAGGGGTCAAGGAACCGTATGAGATTAGTAGTCAAGGTTACACCACGGCTGTCTTATTCTTTGGAGACAAGAGACTCTAAGGAGTATATCGACTGAGTTCCCGATCGAAGAAGAGAACAATGGACTACCGTATATACGTTGTAGTCTCCAGTGACGCCGCCAGGCTTTGGTGATTGGGGGGGGGGGGCACAACAAATGATGTCGTAAAGGCACTTCAGTTAACCTCCCAAGTCTGCGCAAAATGCGTTTTTTTTGTGTGCTCCCTGCGTTCATATACACAGTTGGGGTCAAGGAACCGTAGGAGATTAGTAGTCAAGGTTAACACCACGGCTGTATTATTCTTTGGAGACAAGAGACTCTACGGAGTATATCGACTGAGTTCCCGATCGAGGAAGAGAACAATGGACTATCGTATATACGTTGTAGTCTGGATGTACTACCTCGCAAGTGGCACTCCATGGTTACAGCTATTGTAGCCCAATGAATAGTGTATACGATGGACACACCTTCCTATACCCAGGAAGCTGGAAGACTTGCCTTTTACTATAGACTGTAGATGTGGGTGATAGATACGGCATTATTCAGAAGAGAGCTTTAACCCACGCAATCAGTAGGCCTGCAAGACTGCAAAAATATTTGCTTTCCATTGAGCTATTTACACGAAAATGGAAATCATGTATTTACACCTATAAAACAGATTTATCATTGTCATGATAGGTACAAATTAGCCAAGGCCTACTGCCGAATCTAAAAGACAAGATTGAATTTCATCCTGTAGAGGCTATGGTTAGTGCTCTTAAGCGCCATTCCTGCTGACCCCCCCCCCTTATCCCTGACCTAGCTGTCCAGTTCCGCAAGTGGTCTGTGGGGCATTCTTGTAGCCAGGGGTCAGTCGTTGGATGAGTGTTCTGAGTTACAGGGTCTTTTATCGAAGAACCCACAGTCTGTAACTCATATTGGAAATGGATAGACTATGTGTATTTCCTCTGTTGATCTCAAACGATCTTTGATCCAGACAAAATTTAACAGCGGATAAAATTCTCAATCAACAGTTTTTAGTTAAAATACTGGTAACGAAGTTTCAGTTACAAAGGTTTTAAGACAACCGAATAAGCTCAAAATATCCATTTGGTACTACAAACAACCTGCTAAGTGCGAACGCTTTCGTGGTACAGTAATTGCAGTGGCGTGTGCAGGATTTCGAAGGTGGGGGGGGCACAACCTGTGATTCCCCCGACTGACATGGAGGGTTGTGACAAGTGCACCGAAGGTGCACCACGAGCGCGAAGCGCGTTTTTGCACGCGTGGGGTCCAGGGGCCCGCGCCAGGGCCCCTGGCGGGGTCTAGGGGCAGAGCCCCGGTGGGGATCCAGGGGGCTAAACCCCCGGAAGCTCCTGCAACATAAGGTAATAAGACTGCCCTAAATTGGTTCTAGAGGCCTTATTGATCAGGTTTCGTTTGTTTCAGATTTTGTAAAATTCGATGTCAGTGACGGAGAGTTCAGAGAGTGACTAGCGCGAAGGGCGAAAGGAACTTAATGATAGTAGGCCTACCTGCACCATATGAGACAGATATTGATATTGATAGCATCCTGCCTGATTATTCACTGGAGGACAATTGGAAGAGCTCTATCCTTTGGTAAACGACCAAAAAATGAAAAAAATTCTCTTCTAATATCATTCTGTAGGCTACTTCTAAGTTTTGAGTGCCAGGGATGACGCCAGGATTTGCCCGACAGGTGGCCAGACGAGCGGAGGCAGCGACCTGAAGCCCCGACAGCCCCGATGCCGTCAAGGGGGTGGTGAGGAGGGATCTGAAGAAAATCTGTGTACTAAACCATGCCATTGCGGGACATATAATAGCAAAATCATTCATTTCAGAGGCGGATCTAGGGGGCCGACCCGGCCACGGCCCCCCTTTTTAAAATGCAAAAAAAAAAAAAAAAAAAAAAAAAAAAAAAATGAAAGGAAAAAAAGGAGAAAAAACGGAAAGGAGAAGAGATAGAGGGAAGGACAGAGAGTGGAGTCATAGAGAATGAAGCTGCAATTAACAACCTCAAAGCATGGAGTCATAGCGCACAGCAGATCAGTTTGAACGTCGATTGGGACAATTCACACACATGCTATCTTACTACACATGATTGTGTTTGCCACGCCTTGACTTGTTTGTCAAAATCTAGCTTTGTTTGTTCGACAGAAATGGAGGGCCGTTGACCAAACTGTTAGAATCCAACCACGCTCCCTTTTTTCATTAACGAACTTATGGTTGTCTTTTCCACATTTTGAGGTTGGAATATGAGAGACCATGCTCCATTCGCAAGTTTGAGGCCGACTTTAAACCTGTTCTAACCCCAACCTTGATTTTGACACGTTTTCGTGGAATTTTGAAAATACAAAATGCCCATATCGGAGAGGGAAAAAATCAGGCGGCCCACGCGACAAACGACTGCCAACCACTGCAGCAAGCGTTAGCCGGGGAACCTCGAACTCATACCTCCCAAGTGAACCGCATTGAATATCCACACCCGCTGACCCGCCCAACCCTTTGAAAAACCCTCATTTCAATACATGATAGAGCCACAAAACAAAACCCTGCCTTCGGAAGTATACCTCCCAACCAGGGGCGTAGCTAGATATTTTTTGTGGGGGTGGGGTGGGGCAAAAACAAGAAATTTCCGACAGATTATTATCTGAAGACCTTTTTTTTTTCCTTTCCGGGCAATTTGGGACTGACTTTTGATTTTCACGTTGACATTTCAATGTGTAATTCTGTTGAAAAACATAACAAGTGTTGGAAGTGTTTCAAATGAATTGACCACCCCCTGCCCCCCCCCCCTCTAGCTACGACACTGCTCTTACCTAAACCACAAATTTAGCAAATTACGGTACCAATCACATCATAGCGAATCCCGCTGCTTGCCTTGCGAAAGGCACTCTTGTTACGTAGACTGTAGCAACATAGCTAACCTCCATAGCAGGTATTGAAAATATTCTAATGGGAGCAATCGAGTCTAATGGCCGCGCGACGTAACTTACAAAACCAAAAACAAATGCCTGTTTCGCGGGTTAGAGGCAAGGCTTGTCTCAGAAATTTCAACCCAACGAACCAACGAAATGTTTTAGACGACTTTATCATAACCACTCAGTTCGATGCAAAAATACGTTATTACCTTTGCACTATCAGGGCAGCATAAACATTTCATTCAACTTACACTCATCCTATGTACATATTTCTGTAAAAAGAAAGTCAAGAAAAATTCCCAGTATGGAAAGTGTGTGATGCCGTGTGGTTGTGAATCTAATACGGGCCCGCTTCCCTTGGTACATCACTCAGAAGCAGCAAGGTGTCGTTAACGCTACGCTACGTGCTTTGTTATTCCTGAACTGTGCTGCATCAGAATTAAGGGTAACAATAAACAACCAATGATCGCTATCATTTGGAGAGGTTTAAATTTTGCGAGCTTGTGAGTATCAGGGCAGATATTTTTGGCGGCAAATTAATGAAATTACGTTGACTGATTTGCCTAAAAAGTGCTACCATTTTGTGTGTAGACACCTATAAAAATAAAAAAATTTACCAAAAGGGGGAGGGGGACACCCCCTGCCCCAGGCCGGCGGTCCACCAACGGACAGGTCAGAGGTGGACCCGCATCTAGCTTCTCGGAACTTGGGAGCTATGCGAACTAACTACTGAACTTGTCAAGTTTTGACCAGTAAGCTGTTCTTATGCTTGGAAGCCCGGCTAAGAAGGTGAGATCTTTCGTAATCCTTTCTGTCAGATTCAGCAGTAGTATAGATCGGTAATCGCCCCACCGGCACCAAGTCGAGCCTACAACAACACTGCTGTATGTCACTTTCTCACTGAGTCCAAGCAAAACAAGAAATTAGGCAGAGGGAAACATGCACGTGATAAAACGTACATTTACGCCCACATGTCAATGCAAGTTACCCGGGTCCTGGCATCAAGTCGAACTAAGATATGCGTCACAAATTTCTCAAGGAAGTCCCTCAATATTTACCAAGTTAGTACATGACTACTAAAGATCTGATTAGACGCCTTGAACAGGATGCATTGTAGTTAGGTACTGTACCTATTATAACTGTGTTCTGTTAATAACTCGTGGAAAAATTAATGTGTTGAGAGTTGAGACATGAAATTATATGAAGCAGAAAATGCAAAAATAAGACATGGGAAGTGCTATTTCCGGCGATCTGGGAGGTCTATTTTGTAAAAAATTTTCTTGTTCGCTCCGCGCAAATGATGGTGGCGCTCCGCTTAGATGGTATATTGCCATCACTCACAGGTCGAACAATTTCGCCCCCTCCCCCTTTTCAGAAATCCTGGATCCGCCCCTGCATTTTCGTCCTGCTAGTACCATTTTGTAAAAGGTGATACCCTTTGGCGATAAGCTATAAACTTTCGTTCGATTGTGGTTGTCACTTTTTACATTAACTCCGAACATGGTTACTGTGTAGGTCAAAGGTCACGAGTCAATTTCCACACATAATACGAAAAAGCTGATGCAACACAAATTTTCCATAGGCGTCAACAGCAGGGGTACGGGGAACATGTCGTTACACTTTCGAAAGTGAGGGGATGTCCCCCACGGCCCACTTTTTTCCAGAACTCTAACGAGAATAGGCCTAGCAGACAAATTTTTGATTCCATACCTTGCAATAGTTATAGCTGATGCAATGAAACCAAACTCGAAAATGCTGGAAACATCCATTTTACGCACTAAAATTGAGGGCAAATGCCTCGGATTACACAGCAGATCATCTGGCTTCCGACTTTTCCAGGGAGCTTAAGTGAGCCCCGGATCCCTCCCTCCTAGCTGGGCTTTGCTATCATATTATCGCTTGAAATAGGTCTGGTCAAGGCCAACCCCCATACACACACATAAACTTTTGAGAAGCTGTTAGCGCTGTTGGGATTTTGGAAGGACAGTTATACTACAGTATGTCAAATATACCACCATTTTGAAAACTTGACCTTTTTGAAATTTAACATCGAAAACTAGCACGTTCAGGAACTTTAAAATTATAAGTAATAACGAAACCCGATCAAAAGTTCCATTGTCATATATCATCACTTTTAACATAGTAGCTATGATTTAAACACAGCACTGTGTCATTCAATATTTAGAACCCTTTTCCAACTAGCCACTGGACTAATTTCTTTTAGGGACTAAATTCGTCCTGTGAATTCTTTAGGGAGGATTTCTGAATAATTAGTGCGCTATGGTAACTTAAGTATTGCTGCGACGGTATTTTACTCAAATTGGACACTTCATTGATATTTTTTCATTTTACCTATTTTAGAGGAGTGTGATCTGGATAGGAAGTTCATGCCTGCAGGAAGCAGACCACTACTATTGCTGCTGAGCTTCCCTGGATCTGGTAACACATGGGTGAGATATTTAATAGAAAGATCGACGGGGATCTACTCCGGAAGCTTTTACCACGACGTCGGGACAGGCAACGATGGTAAATGTTTTTTATCCCTTCACTGAACATTAAAAATTTTTCCCCTTTTTTCTAAACAAGGTGAACTTGTTGGTTTAAAGGGCAAAGGTTCAACCTTATTTGAGTTAATTTAGCCCGTATCCAAATTAATACATGTCTCTTTTCAATCACGTGACAATGTTTTGTTACTGAATTGTTATATCCATGCAAAACAATTCCTTTTTTAATCTTGAATATACATGATTATGTTTTGAAACAACATGGAAAGTACTTTTAAGGAAAATTAGAGGGGTGCTGGATTTGACTGATCGATGTTTCCCAGCACATGCTACAGTTGGCACGAGTACACATTCCCTTTAAGCCTGATTGATCACAGTAGCCAACGGGTGTTGGGGCAGAATTAACCTTTTAACCTAACGAACATACCAACCAGCTATTAAGTCGTTATTTAGGGTTATCTTATTTGTATAAAATATACAGCATTATTCCCGATTTTATATTGCTTTGAAAATGCGCCATCTTTATATTGTAGTATCAAATTGGGGGAAAGCAGGGGCTAGAACGTGAAAAGATGAATCACCCTCCAAAGAAGCCATTTCACCCACTATATCAGTGACGGAGATTTGTATGTATAACCGTGTGAGGGTAAAGGGGAGGGGTATTATGTAGCTGTAGCAAAATTTACGGTGTGTTTCTGAAAGTCAATGCCAGCACCTCCAAAAGTGGGGATATATCCTTCCCCACTTTCCATGGGATTTCCTCCTGTGCCTAACGTTCATTATGATAGCTTAACCTGAAAGAATTTCCATCTTCTTTCTGTCAACCCAGTCAAAGCCTGGGAGAGGCAGTCATTCCAACCTTACTTTGAAACTACTGCCGAATTTTACAAATCTTAATCTTATTTGAAGGAAGTTAAAGGTCGTGTGACATGAAAATAACATAGTTGGATATTTGCTGAAAAAAGCATTAAAAATCCAGGAAATAGCCGCAATTTCCATTAAAATCCATCAAATATTGACCATTTTACAGGGAAATTTCTATTTCGCACTTGTATCATGAATAAACATGAGCTAAATATGCAAATATGTGACATCGAAAGAGGGACATACCATATATGGCACATGTTAGCCTTTGTTTTTTCAACCTTAATTTCAAGGACACTGGTAGCATTGTTATTCCCTGAGGGGTTTATTATAAAACTTAAATTTTTTTCCTTGAAAAATATTGATATCACTCACCAAACTGTAATCTGTATGATCGATAATTAAGAGATAATTTATATAGGGTTAAAAAAGAAATCATCACACTGTGCAACACTCCACATCATTATTTTTGCATAGACAATTAGTTTCTTCAGAAACCATCAAACTTTGAAGACATATATTTTGAGAACGGTAAAAGATATTGAAAAAATTCCAACGGATCTTTGATTGGAAGACTTAATTCTGTAAGTGACAAGTAAAACAGCTCTTTTTGGTGGCATGTCACACAACCTTTAACAATTCCGTGACACAAATGTTATCACATGATTGTACAGAGTCATAAATGAATTAGTTTACCAAGCAGGACACGGTTCTGAATTGGTGTGGCTGCATTTTCTATTTGAATTACGTAATAATTTTTGGTTTCCCCCTGGGCCTCCGAAAACATTGACTGTGTTTAAATGTTTACAAAGAGGAACAAGAAAGTTTGCCAACACTAGCATTGCCAAAGGTGGCAAATGGGGTGGCCGTCATGTCCAAGGGATCGTTGTTACAACAGTCAGGGAGACACGGAAGGCAGAACAGGAAGTTTTCTTCAAATTTGCGCGGTTGGCAGGTACATAGTCATTGTGATCGTGCCTGAGAGGAGGTGTTCCTTTTAGGATAACCTAATACATAATGACTTAGGGATCGGAATAAGGAAAGATTGATCAGTTCTTCTGTTTACTCATCCTCGAAGTCGAGACGCTGGAGACAAGTCTAGATGATTTATACAGGATTATCAAAGGAAGTACATACACCATGGATTACTTTGCGTCAAAATTGTTGCATAACTCTGAGGAGGTATACCTAGAGAAGCGAACGGATTTTTCATCAGAGGGTCTTAATCTTCACTAACCAGTAGAATAGCTGTTTTGGTAAACTTAATTCGAAGAATGTTAACTGTCTTGGACGAGGTAATTGGCCCATTTTAAGATTATCTGCCCAACAAATATCATTGAAACAATGTAGATGGGAGTCGCAGAAGTTCTTTACATATAGGCACAGGATCAATAGGATCGCCACCGTTCCAAGTACTTTATGCTTACCAAAATGGCCGCCACGCTACTGTCGTTTGGGTTATTTGATGATGAATCTGCCACATTTCAGACAAATGCAAACATAAATGGAAGTACAATATCACAGTGCTTCATTCTGTTCGTTTATTTTGACCAACTTGCATTTTTGATTCCTTGCTGAAGGCAGGCAAGGAATCTATGCGATGGTGATGTCGGTGTATGTGTGTGCGTATGTATGTGCGTGTATATGCGTGTATGTGTGTAACAACAATCTCGTTAGCACTCTAGTTTTTGAAGGGGAAGGGCGAGAAACTTCAAAGTTGGTTTGTGGGTAAAGCATATAAAGATCTCAGCTGGGATTGGTTTTGGTGCAGTTCAAAGGTCATTTGAGGTCATCAGCAGGTGAAATACGGACAAACCATGTTTGCAGTATCTCATCAGCTATATGTTGCCTGAACTTCAGACATGGTGGGTAGGGTAGTGCCTCTTGAGTTATGAAATTTCCAGAGATTTATTGGAAGTCAGAGGTCATACAGGGTCATGGCAGGTCATGGAGTAAAAAGTTTTTTAGCACTCTAATTTTTGAAGGAAACATGCAGGACACTTCAAACTTGGCACATTGGTGTATTATGCAAAGATCTCCTTTAGGATTGTTGTTGAGGTAGGCCAAAGGTCATTTGAGGTCACTGTGAAGCAGAAACAGAAAAGCACAGTGCTGCGTATATCTCAGGCACTACATGTTGCATGAAATTCAAACTTGGTTGGAGTTGCTGCATTAAAGTTTACTAATGTTTTCACTATTTCTTGGAGGTCACATGAGGCCAGAAGAGGTCAGGAGAGAGAAAAGTTTGGAAAATTCATGAAAAATTGGTTGATAGTTACTGTTTTACTTTTTAGTAATATTTTTATTTTCCCTAGAGGTCACATGGGGTCATGTGTGGTCAGAGTGAAAAGCTTGGTAACACTAATTTTTTTACATGGAATATATGTGATACTCTGCAGCTGGGGTTGTTTTTGTGTGGGTCAGTGATGATTTGCACATGGTAGGTTACAGGTGTTATGTTTAATTCAAACACTATATATTTTCTGCCTTACACTTATCCTTATGATTTTATTGCTTTTAATATAATCATTTGGAACAGATCCATTTGCAGTTAATCAGTTTATATTATGATTTTACACGTTTTAGATTTTTTATTTGTGCCTCCCACTAAGTTGGTTTGAGAACTGGAGACAGTTGCTATTGATAAAACATATTTCACTTTAAAGGGAAAATGCAGTCACCCCAATAAAGAATTGTATAGTAGACTATCCTA
Source organism: Holothuria leucospilota (assembly GCA_029531755.1). Lineage (NCBI taxonomy): Eukaryota > Metazoa > Echinodermata > Holothuroidea > Aspidochirotida > Holothuriidae > Holothuria > Holothuria leucospilota. Next base: position 23,215,529 of record CM055962.1, on the reverse strand, counting down.
TTTCCTGAATGGCTCTTGAGAATCATGTGACAGTATTTTTCTCACTCAGTTGTAAAATTTACAAGGAACAACGCTTGGTTTACCTTCGTATACAATATTTATGTCCTAAAATATTATGAAAGATACTTGGAAGAGAAATAAGAAGAAATTTGTGACATTTAGCTATTGTTTCAAAATAAGTTTGGGGCGACTGCTTTTGACCTTTAAGAACCAGAGGTAATAACAATTCCCCTCTATGTGTCCACTGAGGATAAGACTGTCACAGCTCACAAAGACAAATCACCTTTGTAGACTGATACTGCTGGCCTCTGACACCTAACTTGTTGGTGGTAATCAACACCAGAGAAATTTTTTTTTTTGGAAAATTTGTCCAGTGCAGTGTTGACAGCCCTAAGTGTTTAGATTAATGTCAGTATAATGGCCTAGTTTGTGGAAGGAGGATATGGATGCATCTGTAGCGATTGAAAATATAAATCAGACAATCCCTTGCTGTGTGTGAATCCGTGCTGTCACTATGCCAGCACCAATTACCTGGACCCATCTTTTTAGGGTGAGCTGTGTACTTACTGTAATTGCTAATGATGGTAATTGTTCGTTAGGGAATACAGTACAGGTTTCATTTCCCTGACACCTAACCTCCTAAAATCAAAGTGCTGTCAATCTTGACAGCACTTTGGGCTTTTTTGACCCTCCTGAAAGCACATCAAAACCTCAATATATTTTGGCATTCTGGTTTTTGTGAAGGATAAGAATTGCACACTTCAAAGTTGATGTGTAAGTTCAATGGGTGAAGATCTCAGTTGGGATTGCCTTTAACAGAGGTCAAAGGTCATTTGAGGTCACCAACTGTCAAAAGATAACATATTTTGTAACCACATTATCTCAATAAGGGATACATAAAGAAACTTTGTCATACGTTTACTTCTATTGATAACACAAGCCTACCATGATGTCCTTATTGATTGCAAGAAAGATTTAAACTTATGTTCTCATGCCCGCTCCATCTCGCCAGTGAGCAACAACTGGAAAAAAAGGCCGTGGTCGTCTCGACTTGAACCAATTGGTTGGAAACTGGGACGTTAAACCTCATCTAACCTAACCTAACCTCAACTTGGCAAGGAATCACTACGCCTCTTGGCGTTCTTGTTCGAAACTTTTCCAAGTTTTGGACATAATCTGTCGATACTGAACCACCTGAAAAGGTCAAAACTTTACACAGAAGACATAAGACATAGTCGTATTTTTAAGCGTAAACGTGTTCATATGGTGGCGGCACTTTACACATAGAACGTTAGTGTAGGGTGCTCTGTCCATATAATCAGAAGTCAGTGATGGGAGTCCTGAGGCTTTCCTCGAAATTTGCATACATTAGTGTTTGATGTTTTGTTCTTTCTTTTTAATAGATTCATCCGTTTGGCGGAAAAGCAACCCATGCTCCAAGACAACTTTGGTTGTAAAAAGTCACGGATGGGAAAACTTTGACCGTATTAAATCTGGGGCACAAAAATGCAAAGTTGAGGGCGGTATTCTTATAATAAGAAATCCTTACGGTGCAATTCTGGCAGACTTTAATCGAGTGAAAAAAGGCAAAACAGGTACTGCCTCCGCTTCGCAGTTCTTAACTGATGGTAAGTGATTCGGACAAATGTTCATAAATATGAATGTTGCATGTCAATGTGCCTACATGGATGTGCAATTATTCTGTATTCAATAGCGGCAACGCACTGGTGAAAAAGTGGGGAGGGGACGGGGTAAGGGCTTGGGGCTGCAATTCTTGAAAATTTGTACCCCATTGAACCCCAATGTTAGCAAATATTTTACAGATTACCGCCACGTGGATTTCTTCCCCTATTGATAATGGTTGTTTTATGACAATTCATTTTAGAAAAAAAAATCAGCTCCTCACCAATAGCTCTGCCCATTTCACCACTGGGTGGCGGACCTAATTATAGGTTCCCGTCAGTCAGTGGCGTAGCTAGATATTTTTGGTGGGGGGGGGGGGACAAAAGCAAAAAATTTCCCGACAGATACTATTATCTTGAAGTAATGATGTACTATCAAAGCGTAGCACCACCATCATTTGGCGTGTAGCGCGCGGAAAAAATTAGATTAAAATATCTCCGAGATTGCCTTAAATGACACTTCCAGGCCTTGTCAGTAACCATTTCGATGTGTAATTCTGATTAAAAACTTAAGAAGTGTTGTAAGTGTTTCAAATGAATGTTTTTTATTTGTTTCATACAGAGACTAGAAATTTCCGACAGAGGCCTTCGGAGCTTTGTGGGGGGGGGGACGACCGCCCCTGCCCCCTCTAGCTACGCCACTGCCGTCAGTGCATTCAAAAGATTCTCCCCTTCCACGTTAGTTTAACAGTAGACAGGGTCAAAATAAGGGAACACTGAAACACATTGAGAGAATGCAATGAGATAATCGCTTGTTGTGTGTATTCACCTATGTGTGTGGTGTTGGTGGGTTGGTGTGTTCCTTAGTTTTGGCTGTGTGTATGCATCAGAAGTAAAGAAGTCGCCTAAAATGACACACCTCATGGTGAAGTTCTGCACATAAGTTCAAAGAAAATTTCCTTTGAACGAGATGTGAGTTCTCTTTACACCAAATAAACCAGTCGGAGACAACATCAGTGTACTTACCTGTACCTTTGCTTTTTAGGAATACATTCGCAGCACAATATACTAATAACGAAGAAAGTACTCTTTCTGAATGGACATTATTGCCACTCATGGAAAAATATCTGAAAAAAATTCGTAAATAAGCAACTATTCAAAATGAGTAATAAATTTTGCGGCTAGTTCTTCTAAGTTAAACATCTTGGTCTTGTCTTTTTCCAGAGTGGAAGCATTTTGCCGAATCGCGTTCAGCAAGTTGGTTGAAAACAAATGAAAAGGGAATGAAAATCCACAATAAACTTGTAGTGTTTTACGAAGATCTTGTGGCCAACACGGAATACGAACTTCGTCGCATTTTGGACTTTCTTCAGGTGGCACATAACGAGAGGCGGATTGCATGTTTAATGAATGACACTGTTGGAAAATACAAACGTGAGCACAAAGAGTTGAAAATCAACCCTTATTCAGCTGAAATAAATAGAACGATCGATGCAAAAATTAGGGCGTTTAGAGAATCCTTGCAAAGTAACAGTAATGTTGAGTTGCCTCCCTACGAATCGAAGAATCCAAGTTGACGTAATGACGTTGAATGAAAACTGGACGTTAATGGACGTGCCGGCTAGGGTAATTTTTCCCAGGACGAATGAGAGGAGACTACGAATGCTTTCCGTCTGCTTTGACATTTTAAACCTTACCCATGTGAACCTTTTTTTTATTTTTCATGACTTGTTTTAAAGTAAATTTCCACGGCCGGCTCATTAAGAACCTGAGGCTCAAAGATGCTTCTTTGAATCAATCGACCTAAGTGTGCTTTAACTTTTATTCCACTTCCCATCTTGCACACATATTTGCAAGCCAGTGAGCCACAACTGGAAAAAAGGCCGTGGCCGGCCCGACTTAAACCAGTTGGTTAGAAACTGAGCGTAAAACCTCATCTAACCCTAACCCCTGCACACATATTTGCCTGGGAACCTATCATCGTCCTCACATTGAATGCTCAGGTATGTGACATTCATGAATGGGGTCAATGACCGCAGGTCTTTTGGCTAAAATCATGTGTAGTATCCGATAGGCTGTTCTTTTCAGCCAGTTGAGAATAGAGCCACGCACGACAGATCCATTGTAGAGGTCTGAAGGACAAGAGGTTGGTCATGTTAAGTCTTGTGTCTAATCAGGGGACGTAGCTCTTTTCGGGAGCAGAAGTCCTTCCGGAGTAACTTTTGATTTCGCCCTTCGGCTCCTCGCCAGAAAGTCACGGGGACTTTGGAAAGAAAAACCGTAGACAATAGCGCTTTTCGGCCTTTTGGTTAAAATGTGAAGTGTCTGTGCTTTTCAGCCAGTCTAGAACGTCGCCATGCATAACAAACACATGATGTAGAGGTCTGAAGGTCAAGAAGTCGGTCACCTTAGTCAAGTTAAGTCTGAGTGTCCCTTGGGACGTAGCACCTTTGGGGAGCATAACTTCTTCGGGAGCATATGATTTTCGCCCTTCGCCTCTACCAAAGAGTCTAGGGACTCAGTTGGAAACGTAAGACAACAGTCTAAGTGTATTTTGTTAATTAATTTTGAAACTATTTGCACAAACATTCCTCGAAAATGGAACGTTCGGGATATGACCTTTTTAGTCCTTTTTACATAAAGGTCGGTGATTTGACACGCCTTTCGGCTACGTTCAAAGATTCCATAGCCACTACAAGTGGAAGTCCAAGAGACCTCACGTGGTAATTTGTTACGGAAGAAAGATTCCTCACTATATCAAATTGTAAAATAAGTCATCTCTTGCTCTGACTTGTGAAACGCACTGATCTTTTCAGCCAATCTGGGACCGTGCAGCGCATGACAGACAGATGATGTCAGAGTTTAACAGTTGAGAAAAGGTCATGTTAAGTCCCTTCAGGGGACTTAGCTTCTTTAGAGAGCAGGACCCAGTAGCGTAGCTAGGGGAGGGCAAGGGGGGCAGTTGCCCCGGGCGCCACCTCTAGGGGGCGCCAAGTCGAGATCACTTAAAAAAGTGTTGGAACTATCATTTGCCAAGAGCATGATATTGATATAGCAATTTCATCTTTTAATAAAATAATATTTACGATATTGCTAGTGTGTCCCCTTTTTATATGCGGTAAATAGGCCTTGAAAGTGCCATTTCCAGCCATCTGGGAAGCATTTTGGGCCAACATTTTCTTGCGCTCCGCGCCAACCCATCGGGGCGCGGAGCGCTGACGGTCTTTCTATGGGCTTCGCCTCCCCCTTTGACAAATTCCTGGCTACGCCTTTGTCAACACTGTGTGAGGTAGCATCTAAACTCTCTCTGGGAGTAAAATATTTCCCATGAAAAAAGTTTGGCCGCTAAAAATTTTGCCCCCTCCCTGAATTTCTTCTGCGGACGCCCATGGACATTTTTTCTATTTAAGATCTTGAGTTGTGTAAGTATTCATAAGATTACCCCCCCTTCCGGAAGATGGGGGTAGCGGTGCCAATTTCGTTTCTTGCCCCGGGCGCCACAAACCCTAGCTACGCCACTGGCAGGCCAGGACCTCTTTGAGGGTAACGTTTAGTTTCTGCCCTTTGGCATCCAGCCGCATTGATTTTAGGAAAAAAAAAATTGTATACTAGGCTTAGTTTAAATTGTAGAATAGATTAGATCTTTTAGTATCAAAATATGCCTAAATAGAACTGGGTGACTGTGATGTGAGCATGAAGAGATAAAAAAGGAATTTGAAGCACGGAGCAATCGATTCATCAATATTTAAAAATCGATAAGAGTTGGCAACACAGTTTGAAACATGAGAAGGCAAGGACGTATAACGGAGAGGATTACTTATTGAGGGGGTGATGGGTTCTTAAAATTGTTTTTAGAAATAATTTCAAATACGATTTTCAATCATACCATGCCTTAATAAGCGTGTTCAACATTACTGAATTACATTACATGGATTGCATTCATTTACCAACGACAGATACTGTCTATAAAATTTTCTATTAGCCCACACAATCTACGAAATACAATGAGAAATATACATCAATTGCGTGAAGTAATTGGCTTTGAAGAAAATTTTATCTTAAAAATTTTCCGAACAAACTGGACCGAAAAGGCCCAATGGGAGTTACGTTTGACTGTTGGAAAATATAAAAACAGTCACCCGTAGCGTGTGCTTGAAGGTGAAAAATTCGCGGAATCGCTCCATAAGTACAACACATTCCCAGGTGTACATTGTAAATCTAAATTGTTTAACTCGCGTTTATAAATTAATGTGTGCGTTCGAAACTAACCTTATTTAAACTCAATAAAATTGTGTGCAATTATAGACACCGTTACTAAATCATTCTCCGTTTGTTGATGAATGTGTTCTGGGGAGGATTTTCTATCTTTTGTTTCAAGGGATATTTTTGGTTTTAACTGCAAATATTGACATCGTTACTAAAAAGTTAAGTAGTAGTGTCTGCTCTTTTGGAGGGAGATTTTGTAGACTTCAGGGGCAAACCGAGCCCGTTACCCTAGCTTATTTTCAGCCCTGAATCTCACAAGGTTTGAGCAATACTTCCCAAAAGCAATAATATCTAAAGTTAGGCCTTTTACAAAAAGGATGAGAACTCCAAAAATGCTGTTTGATCAGATTTTAACTGGGATTGAAGTAGAATTAAGAAGAAACCGAAAACACGGACGATTATTCGGCTTAACAACAAAACGGTATTTTCAGATTATGATATGGGTATTGGGAATATGCAACTCATGTCAAAGGTTTTAAAAAATGTTGATGTAAATAGCTATTGTTCAAATAGGGTTAAGTGTTTCCCGTGTAACCAGAACACCAGACACAGATTTTCCATAAAATGCTGAAAACTTTACTTATTTCCCTGAAAAGGGGTGTGCAATGTTAGAGATGATATGCTGAATGATCTTCTATGGAATGGAAACGCAGTTTTAATGAGGAGATTGGGTCACACTTGGAAAATACACTTCTTAAAAGTGGGACATCATTTGGTATCCCACAGTGTTCGTTTACTAAGTGACACCAGGGACAACTCCCTGGCGTAAAGTTGATCTCAAAACTTACCTGTGCAGAGTTGTATATGGATATGGCAAGGTAAGCATTTCTCGATAATAGCTATAAGCTACAACGGGAATACATCAGAACACTCTTGAAAATTTCAAGTTAAATTGTAGTATAATGATGAATTATTATTTGCGGACTCCAAAAAGTTAAAGAAATATACACGGGGAATCTGTACTTTTATCACAGTGCCATTCCATGGTGCAAATACAGAATAAGTTGAATAGCATAAATTCCAAAGTACGATGCAAGCGCTTCCTAAAAATGCATCTTGCTCAGAGATAATTTTCAAAATGAAAACACCTTACTGCAATGCAGTGTGACGGACGTTTTAAGCTCATGATGTCCGAGTTCCACGAAAAATATCAGTTTTTAATCGTAACGACTTATTGATGTGTTTCATAGCCTAACTGTAAGAGTATACAAGGCATCACTAAAGCTTACGACTGAGACCATCTCCATCTACTTCAATGTTATTATGTGCTGTCAATTTAAAGGTAAAATACCACAATGCATCTACTGGCCCTTATACTTAGGGAATCACCTATATGCCCTATCCATTTTAGGTATAAAATGTGATTAATTTTTAGGTTTGCACTAGGCATTTATTAATGACTATACTTGGAAGGCTTAAGACAGTGAATGTCAACGTTCTTCGATGCTTCTCACCATTTTAGACTACGATCAATAAATTTATTCTTAATAATTGTAAATGTATAGATTTTTTCAGTCTTTTCATTTAAGATAATGAAAACGAAATATTGAATAAATAATGGTCTTTTTGAATGAAAAGGTTTTTACCATTAATCTTTTTGTGCAAAGTTTTTTACCCAAATAGAAGTTGCGGTTTGTAAAGCCTGGTTGGCTTCGGCAGTGTGAATTATTACCATAGGCGTAGGAGGCGGGGAGGGGGGGGGGCTGGGGTAGCTGCAGCCCCCCATGCAAAAATTTTTGTAAAAATTCGGGCACTGTGCTGAGAATTTTTCGGGCACCTACTGAAAGAAAAATAATGCAGTGATGGAGCGAAAGGTAATTAATACTTAAAAAACTTCCTTGGTAATAAAAGTTAAGAATTTGAATTACACCAGCACCTATATGTTCGATATTAATTCAACAGTGTGTTTTTTAATGATTAAACTTATATTATGATTATCAGTGGTGTATTCAGTGGGGTCATTGGGCCATACCTGCTTCAGTGATACCGCTTTCTTTTTCTTTGTAATACCTAAATATATAATTTTTTAACACAAATTTTACTTCAAAGGTAGCATATATGGCACCATATTGCATGAAAGGACAACTAATTTTTCAACTTATATTATGATTATCAGTGTTGTATTTAGGGGACATTGGGCCATGCCACCCTTATTGATGCCGATTTGTTTTCTTTTCAGTACCTAAATACGAATTTTTTTAACCCAAATTGCACTTCAAAGGTAGCACATGTGGCACCAGATTGCATGTAAGGACACCTAATTTTTCAAACATTTTCAGAGACATCCCCTCCCCTTAGACCCCTCCACCAGGCCAGCGATCACACAACACAATGCATGTCCCCACCCCATGAGAAAAATAAAAAAAAAATATTATCAATATGGAAAGGGGAGAAACATGGCAAATTGTTGAATGTAATTGGCAAGCGGTGTGATAAAAACGACGCATGCCTATATAATATATACTTTAACATGTTGAACGCGAGTGGAGCACACCGACTTTTGGGGTCAAAATTTTCGGGCAAGTTTTTACAGCCCCCCCCCCCCACCCCCCAATCAACTTGGGCTCCTACGCCTATGATTAGGACTGAGTAAGCTGCAAGTTTGGTTTTCAAAAGAATGTCCATTAACAATGTATCAAATAAAGAACGAAGCAAGAAGCCGTAGCCTACGGCATGGTGTGACTGGGCTCACTTCGACTGTAGATGCTCTGTGGTGTACCTAGGGTATTTCGAATCATTTAACTGTGCTGCAGTTGCTAAAGAAACACATGGGAATGCAAATACACATTGACGACAACTGATAAAGGATTTCTTTTTGAGACTTTAGCGAGTTAAAGGAACTTATGTTCTGAATGTTTTATCCGCTACGCTTTGGCAGGCAGTTTATTAATCTAGATGCAAGGGCTCCAACAGTTTCTTAAAGGTGGGCCCGGCGGAGAGGGAGTAAAAATTTAACAAGAACTATAAATGCGAACCAATAAGGGACCCCTGGAAATTTTGAATTGCAGATGCTCTGTGGTGTAATCTGTGGCATTTACCCACCATTTAAATCTACTTCGCTATTTTCCCATCCATTTTGAGAAGGACTTCGTTAAATTAGCTATTCGAAGAGTCAAATATAGGCCTACTATTTTAAGTAGGATTCTGGGAAAAGTGTGTGTGTGGGTGGGGGGGGGGGGGGGTACGAACTGATACCTCTACTTGGAAGAGTCAAATATAGACCTACTATTTTAACTAGGATTATGGGAAAAGTGTGTATGTGTTTGAGGGGATTGTACGAACTTATACCTCCACTTCGAAAGTGGAGGAAATGTTCATTAATGAAATATTGGAGTGTTGTTTCGAATTTTTCCATGTTGAACATAAATCCGGTCAATATATTAGGACAGAAAAGTAGAACACATATGTACCACAGCAGAACACAGGCTCTTCAAGGGAAGAGATTCCTCTCTAGCTTACCGTTCCTTCTTAATTGGCATTAGTATTACTATAGGGCCTATAGGAGTACGGGCAGGGGGGGGGGGGAGTTGAGGCCCCAACAATTCAGGCAGAACATTTGCTACGTACGGGCGGAACATATAATAAAGCCTGGTGATGATTCACTTTTCAAGTGGGCGCCATGGCTTAGGGGATAAAGAGTTCAGAGACCCAGTGACGGCCGTTGAACCGAGCCTACACCTAATCCCTAGCAGGCTTGAATTCCTTGAATGAGCCGCTCTCATACCTACGGTACGCATACGCACCCGCTCGCGTAGTTTTTTTTTCCCAGGACGAGTCAGGGAAAATCTGGCCAATGGACCAATCAGCTTCTTGGAAATAGGCCACACCTCTAATTCCAAAATGACAGCTTTTCGACCCTTTTTTTGTAATTCTGACGCCGGATTATGAAAGAACGGGCTAAATTACCCCAACCCACTTAAACCTAGCCTAAAATTTTACCCTAACCTTCATTTTGAAACAAAGTTAAAATTTTTTGAAAACTCGATTTGCCCACGTTCGTCCTGGAAAAAAAAAATAATGCCACCCGCTCTATTCTCATCCTGTCCTTCCTGACCCTACTCACACTCACTTCCCCTACCCCGCCTGCTGTCCCTAATTTTCCGAGTGGATCGAATTTCTGTCGGGATACTAGCCAATATTGTGTAAATTCCACATATCGCGTTTGCATCTTGATGATTCTTTCTGTGCATGGTAGGCTTAATTGCAGGGGCGTCAATCCGTATTCAAATGTGTGTGTGTGTGTGGGGGGGGGGGGGGGGCCGGGGGACGGGGGACATACATGACCGCAAACCAGTCCCTTTGGTTTTGAAGAGGGGACATCTTCCTATAGGCGCTCCCCCCCCCCCCACCCCTTATGATGACTGACGTTGTCCTATTCTAATAAGAATTATCATTTCAAAGTTAACATGACCATCATAGATGATCTGCCAGGTGAAATACACGGAGTCCACGGAATTACTTCAAGATGTTTTTTTTTCATCATGTCCCCAAATAGCTGAAACAACGCTTCGCAGCGTGGATCATTGTCGGAGATCATGGACCCGACCAGGCCCGTTGCTAGAGTGATATATTTGGGGGTGTGAAGGTCCCAAATTCAGCCCGGCTGGATGTTTTTTCCAACTGAGTGGAGGCATTTAAATTGCACTTTGTCTTATGCACTCTGCGTTTTGTATACAGCAGTGGGGATCCTTCCTTTGTCACTACATAATTTGTGGTCCTGGGGGAGGGTCTAAGGGGAGGGGGCTCCCCCTCCCCTTTGAGAAATTTTTGTTAATTTAAGGCTGCTTAAGTGCAAAACGATGCTATCTTTGGGATATTTTTGGAGCTGATCGTAGTGTAGCAAAGGTTTCAAGGACTAGCAAGGACGTTTTCACAATGCTTTTTAGTCGTAAGTGTATTGACAATCACAATCTATAACGATAATGGCTTCGGCGAAGCACTCGGTAAAAATTTTTGAAAAATGTTTAACGGCAACAACGTACTTTCAGCCTTCCACATCATGCTACAAATTAGACTGAATGCAGTGGCGTACCCAGGATTTCTCTCAGGGGGAGGGGGGTATGCAGTATGTTGTGTGACCACCGGCCTGGAGGAGGGGTCTAAGGGGGAGGGGTGTCCCCCTCCCCTTTGAAAATTTTTGAAAAATTTGGTGTCCTTACATGCAATCTGGTGCCAAATAGGCTACCTTTTTGAAGTAAAATTTGTGTTAAAAAAGTTACGTGTTTTTAGGAACTAAAAATAGGCATCAGTGAGGGGGAATAGCCCAATGGGGTGTCCCTCCCCTTTGAAAAATTCTGGAAATTTTGGTGTCCTTACATGCAATCTGGTGCCAAATATGCTAACTTTTGAAGTAAATTGTGTTAAAAATTTACTTTTTTAAGCACTTAAAGAAATCGGAATCAGTGAGGGGGGGGGGGCATGGTCGAATGGCCCTCCCCTCTGCGTACGCCACCGATTGAATGATCCCATATTGATGCGAGGCCCCTTCAGATGTTTGGAGATGAAATTGTCTGTTTCGGAGTGTTGTGATCAGAATAGGTTCCATGTATAATTACCTTTTTAATGGTCATGAGAAGGAGTGCAAACTGTGACGCATGTCATTAAATAAGATTTTCCTAACGAAATCTGCATTCAGAATTTACATCGCGGAGAAACTTAACAATTGCCCAACAAACCTACATGCCACTCAAAAAGCCAGTCAAATAGAGCCACGACACTACTCTTTTACGCAAATGTAGGGGGGACATTTGATATTGTGCCCCCCACTCATCGAAATGTTGGGGGACTTGTCCCCCTGTCTCCCCCCTTAGGATTGACGCCCATGGCCCTGGGTTTTGGGCCTACATGACAACTTACGTACCTGAAGTTTGTTTTGTACCCCTCTTCTTCTTCTTCTTTCGGAATACGGTGACACATCCAAAGGGACATTACTTCACCACGCATGCGTCCAGAGGTACCTAAGCCCTAATGCTATTTGCAATAAACTGAGCAGGGTCTTTAAGATGCATGGAATTTTCGATTAAAGAGGCAGGGAGACTATTCCAATCCTTGACTGTATAAAACTATATTTCTAGCAGTTAGTCCTAGTATAAAGATGGCAGAAGTGTAGGTTATGCATACCGCGAGTTTTGCGAGTGGGATGCCGAAGTCTATCAACAGGGATCTGAGCCTTACCAAAAACACCCTTAGTAAAACGAATTAGTCTATTTTGCCTACGACGTCCCGATAACGAAGGGAGATCGAGGTCTTTCAGTACAGAAGTCATAGACCCAGGCCCCTTGTTTTCTGCAGGACAAATGCCGACATCGAAGATACTTCGTATTGCTTCACCACGTCCACGGCATCTTCCATGCATACACCTATCCGAAATTGTCGGATATGCTTACGTTGAAGTGATATCTTACCCCATCCCGCCCTGCACTATGACCGGCCATTTTACCCCATGTGTAAGTGCAGCATAATTATGCTACTGCCCGGAAAGCAGCGCGATTCCCTCTCTCCATGCATTCTCAGTGTCCCAGTGACGTCGTACACGTCATAGATTAATTATTCATAACGTCATTCCGGCGGTTGGAATACAATGCCTACAGACTTATTTATGCTTTCAAGGCCCTGAGAACCTGGGAAATTGCATATAAGGGTTCCTCCCCCCAACAAATTTTCCCGGAGAGGTGCCCAAGTCCCCGCCGTAGACGCTTTTGTACGTGGCTTACTTCTCCTGACAATGAACGAACGCTGTGCCTGGTGCATGATACACAGTTTGATTACACCCGAGGCACATACGCAGGCTAAAGATCTTTAGTATTATTTCTCATACCGTGCCACAGTATGCTTTTATAAATTAGCTTATATGATTACCTTTAATAATATGCTAACTTTAATGGGCTTGTAAAATAACTTTTAATTTTAATCAATCTACCCTTTTTTGAAATCTAAATTTGTTTCTAAAGCATGTAACATAAAAGAGAATGTTTAGTTGCATCTTACAGATGTAAAAGGCATGGGCGTAAATCCCGGGGGCATATATTCCCCGAACATTTGGCTAGGGGGATGGCCCATGTAATCATCCCCCCAATGTTTCAGTCTACAGATACGTGTATGATGGAAAGTATATTTTATTCTTCATTTTCGTAAGAAATTTTTTCAATATCGCTTCACTTTCTATCACAAACTGAATGTTCATGAAAGTAACAGAATTTTAGCAAAACGTTGGCAATCTATCAAAATTTTCGCGCGCTCCGCGTGCTCCCAACCTTACGTCAGTGTCACTTATATTATCAATATCTTCTGATAGCGACTTTCGGAGAAGCACAGCAGCAAAAAGTTGAAAGTTTTCGAATTAATAGGTAAAAGACTGGCTTATGGCAGTGGCATGTGGGTTTGTTGGGCAATTGAAAGTATCTCGATGTAGAGTCTGAATGCAGGTTAGTGTAATGGAAATATTATTCGTCACTGTTTACTCTCCATTTCAATAATACACAAAACTGTTCTGATCACGACACTTTCCGAAGAACAGAGATACATCTCCAAACATCTGTGGGGACCTCTCATCAATATGGGATCTTTCAATCTAATATGTAGCATGATGTAGAAGGCTGAAAGTACGTATCTGCCGTTATACATTTTTCAAAAATTTTTACCAGAGCTTCGCCAGTTCACGCTGAGCCATTATCGATATAGATGGTGATTGTTAATACACTTATGACGAAAACATCACTCTGTAACGCTCTTATTAGTCCTTCACCACCTTTTGCTACACCTATCAGGGGGGTCTAATATCACCTCCCCGCACCTATACTCTCTACCCCCTCTCATTTTCCATTGCTGGCAGCTGTTCGTCCGGATTTTAGTTCAAAAGTAGTAAAAATACGATAGCTGTAAAGTGTTTGGCGTCGTACTCTATACTGTATTATCATTTGGATGGCAGGTAGAATACGCATTATGTCATTGCGCCCCCACACCAATTAATATCATTACTGCAGAGCTTCCAGGAGGTCCTATTCAGCAGGTATCTGCTAGCCTTAGATCATGGAAATGCTATCTCGGAGGTAGTACTTCCATGCTTAGATGCCCTTTCATAATGCACAATGAAGGAAAGGACATATTTCGTAATAACTCAAGAATGTTTCTGTGGACTCCACGCACATATTTTTGTGTAAAACCTTTCACGAAATAGAAGGCAGTAAAATAGACAGGAGGGAGGGGCTTCAGGAGATTTGTTGACAGCGTATCTGTCTCTTAATAGACAACATATTCTCCTCTTTTACCTTACCAAAAATTAGCATTCACTAAATTATGGACATTTTCCGGCCATATATGATCAGTTCCAAAAACATCCCAAAGATATCACCATTTTGCATCTAAAAGACCTTAAATTAATAAAAAAAATTCTTAAAGGGGAGGAGTGAACCCCTTCCCCAGGATGACACCTTTATGTAGTGACAAACGAAAGATCAAAGCTGCTGCATGCAAATGCAAGAACACATGAAAAATAAAGGTGTAATTTACAGACTTGGGGGAATTGAGGTATTATTACATCATCTATGGTGCCCCCAATCACACCAGTGGCGTAGCTAGGTATTTTTCGTAGGGGGCAAAAGCAAAAAAGTTCCGACAGATTATTATCTTGATAGTTGTACGATTCGAAATTCTGAGGACTTTTTTTTTTTTTGCTTTCTGGGCGATTCTGAGACCGACTTTTGATTTTCACGTTGACATATCGATGTGTAATTCTGCTTAAAAACATAAGAAGTGTTGTAAGTGTTTCAAATGAATTGTTTTTATTTATTTCCGACAGAGGCCTTCGGAGGTTTTGTGGGGCGGGGCTACCGGCCCCCCTAGCCCCCTACCCCCCTCTAGCTACGCCACTGAATCACACGCCACTGATCTCAAGCCAACTTGCAGGTCTTGTAATGATGTCCGAATTCAAAATCCAGTTGTCTGGGATGACCTTATATGTTGATTCCTACCTTTTTAAGCTTAACAGGACATTGTTGCTCTTGTACAATTTCAATCTAGTGCAGCTAATCAAAGAGTTTTGTGCTCAAAATAACATTTCCTAAATGTATGAATATACCAATAGCCTACCAAAGAACATTACCACTGAAATTAACCCCTTAAAACAGTCTTCCTGGTACTTCTGAGACATTAAAACCCAGGAGCTTTCGGGGGCTTCGCCCCCTGGACCCCCACCGGGGTTTTGCCCCTGGACCCCACCAGGGGCCCTAAGGCGGGCTCCTGGACCCCACCCGTCATGGACTCGCGGTTCGCGCTCTCCGTGCACGCTTCGCGTGCACATTTTCCACATTTGCAATAGTTCACCCCATCCCTCCAAAGTTGAAAAGAAATCTGTGCCCCTGGTAAAATGTGTCGAATGTGCCGCCCCCTCCCCATCTGGGAGGTATTTTTTCGACCAAATATTTTGTTGGAAGCCTGGAAGGCCTCTGCGGCTACGCACTACCGATGGTAGACCCCCAGTGGCTTATACCAAGGCAGAGCAGCGCGCACCGTGTACCAGCCTTATAGGGGTCCTATGTCACTGCCTAAAATACACTAAATAAGTAGAACTTCTAAAAACAAAGTCAGTTCACAGATAGCACCATTTTGGATCTAAGAAACATTAAACCAACAAAAAGGTGTCACCCCTCGAATCAGGCACCATCCCCTTTCATAACAGTCGATCAAAACTAGAAATATCACTAAATAATGAGTATTCTTAAACATAATCAATTCAACGCTTTAACAAGCTTTACCTAAAAAGGAACCATCTTGTATGTAAGCCATATCATAAAAGTTGAAAAAAAATCAGTAAAAATTACAATTTCCAAACATATAATCAGTTCAAAGTTTATTCAAAATATCGTAAAAGTTTACACTTCATCCACCTTCCATAAATGTTACCTCCTCCCCCTTAGTGCCCTCACCCAGGATGGTATCTATGCACTGGTAACAAAGGGAAGGTCCACCCGGGTATCAACTATGTAGGCTAGTATGTACAGTCCACTTGGTGCTCCTCTTCGATACTCGATAGTGTCATGAACTGCTCAACCCATCCCCCTCTCGGGATTTCAACCCAGGCTACGGCCCTGTAAGTGACGAATACATGATCAAGCGCGTGATTACGATTTTGTCATCTTCGTTACTACTGGGATGAGATATTGAGAGACTGTTTTTAACACAGTGGTACAATTCGGAGTGGTGTATACTTCGGACTGCGCTTTAGGCCTGTGAGAGCTCGAACCGCTACATCTACAACATAAACGTAAGCGTGACTACTTTCAATGCTACCCTCTGAGGTTTTATCCCCTCAATTGTAGTGATTATGTAACCAAAATTTCGCCGGAAAACAATTCTTGCCCGAATGGTGGGTCTGCATCCCCAGTCCCCGCCTCCTTCGCCATTGTTACTGTAAAGGATAATGTTTGTGACCTTAAATGTCACTCCTTTGAGTTTTATCCTCTTATTTTGACTTTTAATATACTTGCCTTTACTATTAAAGTTAGAGTTTTACTTTAGTCTCATATGTGTAACTTAAAAGTCAAAACATAGACTTGCAATGCTATTGATTTTACTGTTATCGCCTATTATTTAGAAATTCTTGTCATACTGTAACTTGTTTTGTTAGCAAGTTACATCTTGTATATAATGCAAATCCATCTTGAAAGTTGAATGTCACGAGTTTTCTTCTTGATGCCACAAACTCGAAATACTACTCTTGCTAAACATCAGTTATACTTACCTATAAATGCGCATAAATAATTAAACATATATTGTAAATTTGATTGATATAACTACTAATTTTAACACTTAATAACGAACTCTTAAATGAGTTCAAAATTTTATCTTTGTTACAAAATAATCAAATTTGAAAGGAAAGTTATGGACAATGAGACGTATATGCAGTATACTGACGCGTTTATTTCACCGTTTGAAGCGTTAGTTGTGCTTGTATTTTATCGTTTTTTTCTTCAGCATTAACGACCCTACGTGTTTAAAATCTGCTACAAAAAGTGTTCAACTTGTTTTTTACAGTGTAGTACTATACAGTCAATGTAGCAAGTTGCCCACCCCACCTCACCTCGTACATCATTACGCCCAAGTCAATAGATATGTAGACTAGAACCATTCTTAAGCCATTCAGTCTTTTTGCGCATTGTAGCCCTCCGTCGTGTCGTCAACCTCTTTAGAATGGATTTCAAATGGAGACGATTTTAATTGAAAGTTCCAGCCAACCCTTACAGAAAAATTTATATTTAAGTAAGTCTTTTTTTAGAAAATTTTGTTTAGTGCTTGCTCTTCTTTTTCTTCTTTCTTTTTTCTAACTTTTTCTTTTCCTTTCCTCCCATTTTTTTCGCATCGAGGAGTGGGGAAGCCCGGGTACACAGAGGTCGCCTGATGATCCGCGCCTGGTTGAATGACACCCTTTTTCACATAATTAATGCCAATTGCCTTTTGTCCTACTTACTAACCTTTGACTTTTACCTCAATCCTCAAACAAAAAACCCCTTTTTTAATTTGTTCTATTGCTTTCCTATACATGAGGTTTAATGACTTTTTCTAACGTACTGGCATGCATATAATCGCAAAAACCGACTTTGAGCTAATTTAGCCTTTGACCTATGACGTCGTGAATTATCCACGCAAAAGTTTTCATGATCAGTACCTATCCACAGGCACAAAGTCTAAACTATATAGGACACACGATTTAAGAGGAATTCCCAACACATCCATCCTAGGCCTGTCAACATATTTTTCTGAGCTTTCTCTGGTTTTTCAGCTTTTCAGCTGAATTTCCCATGTCTGGAGAAGAGGAAAATACTCTTTCCTGATTTTTCTGTGTGGTTGGGAAACCTGTTACTGAAAAATGCTTAAAATCAAATGAAATCCCCGGAAGAGATGACATCGTCTGTGAAACGATATTTACCATTGATTATTCTTTCACTGAATTCAGAGACTCTTGCACACGTTTTATCTTCGTGAATAAGTGGTAGGTTAGATAAAGCAGCTTAAAAGAAACAAATGAAAATTGCTGATGAAGGAACTTAAACAGGTTATCATTCTTGACACATGACTTAAATGACATAAACTGTTCCCCTGTTACCTGGTTACTGAGCGATAAGCAGCATCCATTTCATTTACTTTGCAATATTATGGGCATCTTTGATTAGTATACTATGTTATGTTACTTCTTGTAAAATTAGACATAAATTTTCCTATAACTTATCTCAAACGCTTTTGAGATAGTCTTTTCTGACAAGTACAAGTAAAAATATTTTCAAATAGTTATCTCAGGCTTGTCGGATAATTATTTGTTAATTAATCATTTTAGTAGAGTTATCTGAAATACCATTACAATTTTTATGAATCACCTACAAAATAATTATATTCTTTTTCAACATTTATTCTAAAATGACCAAGTGAGTGACTTCTGAGCTAAAATTCATGAGCACCTGCAATGGGCCACAAATAATATGGATCAGGAAAAAGTTCTCAGACAGTTTGATTGAGAGTCACTTAATAGATTTGAATAAGGAGATAAAATCAATGATACTTATGTCTCTATATCAGATCCGAGGAAGTACTTCCATGATCAGATTCTAACAAGTTATAGGCCTATCCATGGAAATACTGGTCTAAATACCGTACGAGAAGCCCCAAGTCATGATTATTTACCATGCTCTTGGACTAAGCATGCGGCAGCTGCATTAATCATTATTTTGCAACACCTTGGCATCTTCATGCGGGCTATATGGTTTTACTGTAGGGTTACCATCTTTGCCAGAGGTGAAAATAGGACACTCTAGGTTAAGCTCTGCAGGAAAGCTTGGATAGGGGTGTGAGGGAAGGTCAGGGCCCGCTGTCCTCTCCAGAAAATGTGGGTTTTGAGTCGCTGTTTAAGATGTCAAATGGTGCGATATTTGTAAGCGTGGGTGACGGGTGGTAACCCTTCTTTGGCTAGTGCCTTACTCATTTAATCGTCTTTATAATGCACTTATAGCACTGTGTTAATTGTTCCGGGATGCACGCTAATTTGCGCACTTGTATGTAATCTGCCTATTTTTGGGTAAACTGATTAGGTTCTATAGTGCCGTTTCCGCCACCGACAAAGTCTGCAATGCCTTTCCGCCAGATTTCGAGTCTCTCCTCCATGGCGGAAAGGCCAAAAAGTCTGTGAGTAAGGGAACATTTTGTTGAAAATTTAAATTCAAGTTGGATCGCGTAAACATGACCCGGACTTTACAGAAATTTCAACGATACATGTGTGTGCTATTACTAAACTTCCATCAAAGCTAGGAAGACAAGTACTTCGGCAACCTGATGGTCAACAGAGACCCGTCATACGCAATGGTATTTCTAATCATGCTATAGTCACAGCTTCCTTCACACATGGTCATAATTATAGGTAATTCTACCACCTCTAGCCATCCGTTATTGAGAATCCTGCATTCTGATTGTTTAAACCCTGACCTGTTATTCCACAACATAGGGTCAGTATACGTAAACACTGATAAAAATGAAGTTTTTCACACATTTTCGGTGGTAGAATAGGAATAAACCATATTTGTCAGACTATTATTGTTTCATAAACCGTCTCGACTTCAAATTTGCAAAATAACGAACTCGGCTTCGCCTCGTCCGTTATTCTGCCAAATTTGGAGTCTCGACGGTGTATTCACCAATAATAGTCCACCAAATGCCATTTATTCCTTAATTAAAATTTGAATTATTACTGTAGTAGTTATGTTTGTGAAAAATAATGTTGTTCTCTATAATTTTATCTTTAAAATGTAACTTGAGAATAACTTTCTTTACTTTCTTTTTCTTTGTCTCATGTTACCCAGATATACTGGAATTTACACATGGATAGGTACTTCCAAAAAATTCAGTCATTTGAATAAATTAACAATAGTCTTATCATTTAAAAGAGACAGCTTGCAGTATCTACTTCTATTTTCAGTTGTCGCTTCTGCAGGAATTCAATTAGGATTCGTTAAAAATGCCTCTAATGAATATATGAGTACCCCTACTACTTGAAATCGACATTTATTGAACAATTATAACCTTGTACAAATACCGATATCAACAAGGTAAAATGAAAAGACTGGAATTATGGTAATTAATTCACTAATGAATATTTAACAGTTATAGAAATTGTCTCAAGCTACCCAGGGGTTTAAAGTATCCCCGCTTTACGGTATATTACTTCAGTCAGTATGACAGCTTGTGTGGAATTATCAATTCAAAGTACCTCGTAACCTCCTCCAACATCCATCTTCGAAACCCACAAGCTCCCCCTCCCCCATCATCAAATGGACGGGCTATTAGTCCGAGTTAGGCCATTGTAAAGGAGAAAATGGCGAAGTCTGATAGTTGTCAAGAGCTGCGATTTGTTCTCAATATTGGGGGGACATGACCTCATTTTCAAATAATTTATTGTGTGAAAAAATCAAAGTCAATGGGAGATTTCTCAAATATTGGGGGGTGGGACATGTCCCCCTGTCCCACCCGGGATCGCCGCCCATGATAGTTGTAGTCTGTTAAGTGATATTCCAATGCTATTTGAAGATAGTTATATGCTTCATTCTAACACCCACTACTTTTTATAGTTTTTTTTTATGATACCTCAAAAGGTTCCGGAGGTTTGCCCCTGAACCCCACGCCCTCGAAGGATGCCTTTTTTTTCTTTTAGTGTCGTTGGCACCGTTCACCATGATCGGTCAATTCATTACCCATCACATTACACCCTTGTGGTTGGACATAGTGCAGAAGTAATTGTAAAGCTGATAAAACCCGTTCACACTTTAAAGCTGGGACTACAGGGACAAGGGAGTTGCTATCCGAATAGCAACTCACTGCTGGGACTATACGCCAATAAACGTTGGGATCATATAAAAGCCGGTCTCGTAATCAAGTAACGCCCCCTTCAAAAATGCTTTATGAACACCCTGCTGAATACGAAATTGCGAAGTGGTCGCAATGCATTATCATGCATAATTTCTTAACACAGTTTTGCCAGGGTAAGTACTTTAATTGCACGATGTCAGGATATCCCGTCATAAAGTGCTTCATTTTAACCCTTTCCCGATACCGAAAGACGGCATTTTAACAAAGCTTGCCGCCGTTCAGCCTGGCGGGTTCAGCCTGGGTTTCAAAGCGTTCAAATTTTTATGGCCGCAAAAAAAAAAATCTTTTCTCGTTGAGTAAATAGTAGATCGACTATCTAGGAGACCACTTTGAGACAACGAGCAATTGAGACAAATTGTATCCGTCCGTCCGACGAAATATAAATCTGTCGAGTCGTAGGCTACAGAGGACGTGGGAACGTATATAGGATACAAGAGAGCATCTGTGCAATAGAAGATAAAATTTCGGTCTTTTAACAGAAATGTGTGTAGGATATATGTGAGTTTAGGTTAGTATTTGGTAAGTTACATGCATGATATATGTAGGAGCATGGGGCTACAACGATGGTCGGAGCTTCTGTTATTTAGTTTATGTAGGGAGGTGATATTCTAATGTTACCTCCCTGGTTTATGAATCCCAACTGTAACAGATCAAAAGCCATTGCCTTCCAGGCTTACGATAGTCACTATGACAGTATGAGAAGTCACTGTACCAGGACGAACGCCGTGCAGTTCAAGAAGTCCCTTGCAGCAAGGAACAGGTAATCCATCTCCCTGCTTGTAGGAACAGCCTGTAATTTGTGGAGACATTTGAATTATGAAAAAACCACGAGAATACAAAGGAGTAAAGTTACCATATGACACTTAGTTCGGTAACAAAGAATAGTTTCCTCGCAGAGCGGACTCTGTTTGGCCGGACCCCTTTAATTAACACCTCCAAAACAGGGATGTGACCAGGGAGTTGCTATTTGACAAACAGAACCTCCCTGATGTTACTGAACAAGGAATATGCCGTACAGAAATTGGCCGCGAAAAACTTGCGGCATTGTATCACACAATATCTGCAGTGCCTTCAGTATGTAAGCATTCTCGCTCCATAACATACACAATAAAGGTCAGGTGCTAATACTTTTATCATTATATTGCTCTTTTGGACGTAATTGAACATTCCAACCATACATTTGTCAGAATGTTGAAGAGATGGCTTCAATTTTAATAATTTTGGACTCTAATTGTACCTGGTAGTCGCTCGTCGCCTCAAACAGAAGCCACGTACAAGTCATGTGACACAACTTCACGCGTGCTGAGAATAATATACCTACTGTAGACTTTTTTACGTAGTGCCCTAGTGAAGACCAGTACACTACAGCAGATCGTTCTAAGCGGAATAAGACATTAAATGCCCATTTAAAGGCTCCTAAGTTGTATGTTTTCAGCGAAATTGTGAATGATTTTGACAATTTCATCCTACCTTCCTTTAAATGATCAATTCTTTCTTAAAAAAGGGTACTGCAAGTTCCACAATGGGCACTGTCAATGGGGACACACATTTGGTGTTATTTTTTCTTTTGTCGGCGCAAAAACATTCTTCGACAGGGTGTGAAGAGAAAATCGGCGATATCTTTTGTATTGTTTGATGACGTCATAGAGCTCCAAAAGTAGAGTACGGCAACAGAAGCTTACTATCGTACGCTAAAAAACCAGTGACTCTAATATAAAGCGCGCGAGGTTACGTTGAACAAAATCAATATGGTGTCTATATGAGTTGTCTTTACTGATCCGTCTTACGCAAACTTTAGTTAGCTAGAAAATTTGCCAGAACGTGAAGCACATCCTAATGCGGGAGGGATGTAACTGTTGGCAACTTCTGGCTGGGCCATGCCCCCCGACCTGCCATGCACGCCGTATACCGCAGCTCGCACGACGCAAAGAACCCTTCCAGTGCAACGAGAGCCTTTTTACATTCGATCGAGCACATTTTATTGTATTGACACGCATACTGTTTATACATTATTTACAAAAAAAAAAAAAAAAAAACTAGAAAATTCGAACGTGCTTAGAGCAGTAGCAACGATGCTTTAGGAAGTATCCTGAAAATGTATTTTTAATGGGAGAAATTGAGTTGGAGTATTTTTCAGATATTAGCCGGAACATTAATATGGAAGGCTACTGTAGGCCTATATATCTGAAGGTTACAGCTACACTAACTGAGGAACGCTCGATCTTACAGTGGCATCTCCCTGATTCAAAAATAACAAATGAAGACCGCGTAGAGTAAAAATTACTAAACGGCTTTGCTGTCGATCTCAAAACAGAATATGTGGTTTGGAGAGCCATAAGTGGCATTCATAGGTTCCTTAATTGATCTCATAGTAAACCCTGGGGTAATTACCCATGCCCTTTAGGTTCAAACAGCTGTTCAAGTGATTTACGAATGGTAGGAACAACTCTAGTGGTATAGGTTTCCGTTATGCACATCCGAGTAGGCTGCTTTTAACACAGTCGATGTGTAAAGCAGTTATATGTTTCAGGGAGCTGGAAGTCTTCCAGCTTCCTGCATGTATGAAAAGGCCAATCATTATGGAATATCGATCACTGGGTAAGGCTAAGCTCTTCGAAGACTTCATGACTAAATAATATCAAGGCATGGATTATGTTACAGCAATTGATAAAGAAGGACCGCAGTAGCCTTCCCGTTTATTACTGGAGGTAGTTAAGAGATGGAAACAAGCGAAACTCTCTTTCGACTGATTCGATTGTAAGTTCATTACTCATTTTTTGGTACAATAATGTTCCTGTGAGTTGTATAGGTTAATAATATGTCATTGTTACGTTGGTTCGAAGCCTCCGTGGAGATGTCAACATACCGGGCACCCCTTTTATGCTACAAGGTGCTGACCAGGCGCGGATCCAGACATTTCGAAAGGGGGGGGGCTGAAAGCCCCCTTGAATATTCTCCTAGATTAACATTATGCTACTTTTAGCATATTTTTTATTGTTGATGGGGCGAAAAGGGGGGGGGGCTGAGGCCGGGAAAGCCCCCTTGGATCCGCGCCTGCTGACTTCAGGTCGTCTGCAGCTTCACATACTTTTAAATAACTATGATTAACAGTTCTCCCACACCTAGATGTTGCCCTATAACTAAGCACAGTTAAATGGAAAATGCAAATTTTAGTGACTGCAGTCACTAAAATTTGAATTAGTGTACCTAGCGGTCCTAAATTCATGCATGGCTCTGTTTAAATGTGCTTTTGAAAGGTTAAAGGGAAAATGAATCACCTCAATCAGCATTAGTTGTAGTGTACCCGGATATCCTATTCATGAATGGCCGCTGAGAATCATGTGACGATATTATTCTCACTACGGGTGAAGTGGGAAATTCAGGCAAAGTAACTTTACTTGCAAGCAGTAGACTATTTATTTTCTGAAATACCATGAAAGACACATAAATGGAAATGAATATCACTAAGATTTAGCTGCTGTTTCAAAATATGTTTGGGGCGACTGCTTATAAGCCCATTACTTGTGACAATATTTTTGTCAATGAAATGTCCAGTTAATGCAGAATAACTTCATACTATTCCTTGAGTATGTAATATTTTGCTTGGACAAATCATGAAAGATGGTCATAAAGGATAGGCCTATATACAACGCTGTGCAATGCGACTAAAATGGTAGCATTGGCGACTAAAAATTTTTCAATGCGACCATAGGTTCAATTCTTACCGCCAACGGCGACCAAGCAATTGACATGTTAGTGACCAGCTTACTCATTTATTTGACTCAGCAGCTTCACTGAGAAGGCACAGTGATCCATAAATTTCATTTTATTACAGGATTTATACTGATTTAACAAAATTACCAAAAACAGCTGGCGCCTAAGTTTTTATCTTTAGGAGCCAGTGGCTACCAAAAATTTTTTTGCTGTGTACAGCGTTGCCTGTATAAGAGGAAATTTGTCAAGATGTCACGGCAGTGATGTTTTGAAATTAATGTCGGGTGGCTGCATTTCCCTTATACTTTGCAAATATTTTTTGGTGGAGGGTTTCCCCGTGCCCGTATAGCGAGTCGCAGGTGTACACTCACTCTTCACTTGTTGTAGCCTTATTCGTATTTTAAGGGTTTTTGACTGCATATAAAAACAGAGACATGATTTTAAGTAACTAATTTTGAACATGTGTGAAGAATGTTATCACTATCAGGCGATTAAAAAGTACCACATATTTAACGATTATGCAGATGTTGGAGTGGAAAAGCTCAGTTTCTCACTTAGCCCGTCCGGGGTCATATCCTATTATAGGCACTTTTATGCAGTGTTTTGTTATTCGATGTTTTTTTGCAAAAAAAAGTCTACGATTTGGTGGCGAACATAGAATTAAAGATTGTGAAAAAACTAAAAATCAAAAGAAATGTGCAAATTGTGGGGGAAATCATGTGGCAATGTATAAAGGATGCCCTTCTTATATTCAGGCAAGATTAGACTCAAAACCGCAGACAAAAACTTATGCGGAAGCTACCAAAATCCAGGTTACTAATCAAATTTCCAGAGATGAGAAAATTAATATTACTCTGTTTTGTGCCAAATTAGTCAAAGCTTGCTTGACAAAGAGTAACCTACAACTTAAAACTTCAGATATTATCTCCTATGCTGCTAATCTCTCCCTAGCTCATCTTAACTTAATTGTTACTGGTGAGGAGTTATTCAATACCTTGAAAAATCCAAGTTCGAAGAACACTCAGAGCAGCTTAACGGTTTAGAAAGAAACCCGCAGAAAACTCAAAGGGCCAATAACTCGACTCTTAGTATTTTACATCTTAACATAAATGGGGCCAAAAATAAAAAAGAATTATTACTACATTTCATCAATAACATTAATCCCGATATGATTTTGCTAAACGAAACTAAACTTAGTGTTAACGACTTATTCCAAATAGATGATTACATAATTCACAGATTGGACATATCTAGAAACCAGGGCGGGCTGTTGATTGCCTCCAAACCTAATCTACTTGTTACCATTAATGACCTATCTGATTTACCTGACCAGTGTATTAGTATCTCTGTTACAATTGAGAAAAATCACCCCAATCTTCAAATTATAGCCCTTTATAATCCGCCTAATGAAACTCTTAACGAAGAAATCTTTAGACTTTGTACTCAGGCTAATACTATTCTCATAGGTGACTTAAACTCCCCACATACTTACTTTGGCTGTAATAGAACAACAAAAAGTGGCCGCATACTTAAACGTTGCTTGGACCAGTATAATCTTACCTTACTTAACCCTAATCTTCTTACTAGACGTAATCCTGTTAATAACACTACTGAACTACTTGATTTAGCTATTGGCACAGCTCAAATTGTTAAAATCCACGATTCTACTACTAGTTTTGAAGAACCGATTATAAGCGACCACTATTTTCTATTGACTAAATTAAAGATTGATTATGCTACTAAAAATAAGAATAAGATTCTTAGAAACCCCCAAAATTGTAACTGGACTGAATTTAAAGATAACATCTGTGATGAAGTCCCTAGACTTCATGATATTCTTTATTCCTCGAACCATAATGAAGATACTTTGGATAAATTTGCCTCCTCCTTGGCAGAAGTTGTTATAACTAGTTTTGAAAAGATCTGCCCTATAACTACTAAAAAGGAAATACTTTGGCATTCTACACTAAATACAAATTATGTTTCTTATCAAAACGAAAGCGTAAAATATACGTCCGAAACTTATCTTCGTACTCTCAAATCCAATTTTGAATAGACTTCAAGTACCAGACTCAGCATGAAATTAAACTAGACATTTCGTCATCAAAACGTCCAAAAAATTGGAATAGACATTGTTAGTTATTAAGCATCCAAAATGATTCTAACCCCAAACCAAATTTTGGGAGGACCATTAAGAAGCCTCACCAAATCCGTCCTGCTTTTCTAAAAACGAAGTTTTTCTTATACGCTCCATGACGATTACAATCTAAAGGTTGAGCAAGTCCTATGAACCAAACAAAACTCTTTTCTTAAGACCATGGAAGCAATTTTTTCAAACGCCTAATCAAACAAAAGTTTTGATGAAAACTCATAAAAATTTCACGTTATGATAATTTTTGTTGCTTCCCATGACTCTCGAACTTAAAACCTGAACTTTTAATGATATGCTATACTAAATCCTATCTTGTTTCCTCAACATGGGTCACGATTTTCTGAAATAAATGATGCTCTGTCAAAACAACAAAGTATGTAATAAGTCTTCGCCTGGTCTTGATAAGGTTACATACCTCCATATCAAAACATCATCACTCTACTTTTCTTTCCATCCCTAACCCAAGCACAACCACGACCCCCCGAATTTTTTCACCATTTCTCACTTAATATTGGGCTTACTTCCTCAATTAACCTTGGAAATGTTTTCCTAAACTATACTGATTCCTAAGCCTAATAAACCTAAATCAAACCCTAATAACTATAGGCCAATTAGTTCTACTCTCTTGCTTAGGAAAATGTTTTGAAAAAACAATACTAATTTAGTCGCTACATAGCTTTTCTGACTTTTCTGACTAACTACAAATTTTCCTATCAAAGAATCAATTGTGGCCTTTTCGTAAAAATAAAGGAACATTCCATCATCTCTTTAGACTTACAGAAACCATTAGGAGATTGGTTTTTAAGGGTAAGAAATATCTAACCACAGCTGTTTTCCTTGATGCCGAAAAAGCTTTTGACCAAACCTGACGTAGTGGCCTAAAAATTAAGCTGTATAATCTAAATCTTCCCAATAATACTCTTAGGATTCTAGTGTCTTTTCTTGATAATAGAACCATGATGATTCATCATAGGAATACCTATTCTAACCCATTTGACCTTAAAGCTGGTTCTCCTCAAGGGTCCGTTCTTAGTCCACTACTTTACATTATCTATGTAAATGATATCCCAACAAATCCAGAGTGTGCTCAATTTGCTGATGATATAGCTATCTGGAACACTTCTTCCAACGCGGAACTAAAACTAAACTGCAACTCTCTTTGAATAATATTGAACAGTGGTGCTGCACGTGGAGAATAAAAATAAATCGAACAAAATCTAATTACGTAATTTTCAAACATAACTACGCCTTTAAGGCACCTACAAATCCAAATCTTACGTTATTTAATACTAGAATCCCTCAGACCCATGAAGCTTAATTCCTTGGCGTACTGTTGGATGAACGTTTAAATCTAAAATCCCATATTGATAATATAGCACGTAAAGCCTGGGTAAAGTTAAATTCATTAAAAAGTATTTTTCGAAATCGTGCTATGAAACCAAACTCAAATCTGAGTATTTATAAAACCGTCATTCGACCAGTCTTGGAGTATGGCAGTATTACCTATCTAACCACTTGCCATACAACTCTCTCAAATCTAGAACAACTTCAACTTACGGCTCTGAGATGGGCTCTGAGAATACCCTCCTATGTTAATAAAAATCTTGTTTTGAAAACCGCAGATATGGAAACTATTTTCGAAAGGGTTAAAACAATAAATACGAATCAAATAAAGAAACTCCTCCCCATCGATAAAAGTAATCAAAGTGTAATTATCTCTTACCTCATTATAAATAGGAAAAATAATAGAGTAAAGTCCCCTTTATAAATATTCTAAATTTGAAAGATTGGGCCGAGGCTGACATGCTTATCGAGGGAGGGGGAAGGGGTGTCCCGTACGCTAGGCCTAACTTATAATCAAGCTAGAGCTCCCGTGAGTCTCATAACTGTCCTACATGAAACGGAACAGCTTGATTGGGTTCCCTTTTCTTAAACTAGGCCGTGTACTGTGTCCTTAGTGTTTTCCATATTGGCATGTCTACTCTTACCCACCTGCTTTATCTCCTTTGTCACCGTTTTCCCGTTAACGCTCCGCTCTCCAAAGCCTTTTATTCCCTGTTTCTATTCACACCTATAAACGTCCAATTTCACTTCGTACGCCAAATTCTCTCTGCTGTCCAAAGTCGGCTAGTTAACTGGTCCACCCGAAGGCGCTTCAGTCCGGCGCGCAACCGACTTCGTCGGCTGGGCAACCGATTTTAGAGGCAAGCCTGTGCCAAGTGGGAGGAAAGCCGGAGTACCCGGAGAACTGTCTTCCCACTAGCCCCTTCTATTGCCATGTCTCGAATAGTTTTCCGCTAAGCTCATTGGCCAATTGAATGCACCAATTACACTGAAGGAGCTCGTTAAGAGCTCGTACAGTGACCCTACACATACCTCCTTTTTAGTTCGGTTTCTCAACCACCCTTCTTAGACCATGAACTGCGGTACCCATTAAAATTTATATGGCCATAAAGATAGATAACAATAACTAGTTCACTGAAGGGGCGTAAGCCCGAACAGTGTAAAACAACTGACAACAACTCCTTGCATCAGTCCTGAAGAAGTCAGAGCCACTTCTGACGAAAGCTTGACTATTTCAAGACCTCCGACGGCATACTCGTTGAAATCATCTTACTAGTATGGATTCCCGTCGTGAAAGCCTTTCTACTGACCTGATAAACACTTAAGCCGTACTTAAGTACTTAAGCCATTCTTAAGTATGGATCCACGCCTGTGTAGTGTCTATGCTTGTCCGGGCAGAGTCGGCGGTTTTTCCATCAAATCGTTGGCTTCTCCCCGTCTTGCGACACATGGTCAGTATCCCCACAAGTACTGAAATCTTTCTCCCCGCAGCTGGTGCCGGGCAGCCCAACTGATCGGCCCATAGCGGTCCTTCTAATTGTAGCCCGGCTCTCCCGGCTAGCCCGGCGCTACCTAAACTTAGCCCCGCTACCCATGTACGTACAAATCAACGCCGTAGTAATTGTTTAGCAAACCTAGTAACAGCAAATTATCACACGTATAGTAATATTATACACACAAATTTGTCCCCCCCCCCCCAAAAAAAGCCAATTACTGTATATGTTAACTTAGGCTATGTTGTCGGAAATTGGTGGGGGGGGGGGGTGGCAAAACTTAATTGATCAGATCAGCAGGCCCGTTGCTGGGGGTTACCACTTTGAGGGTCTCACCAAAGTAGGATTGTCGCTGGCCTGGGGGAGGGGTGTAAGGGGAGGGGGTTGCAAAGTTTTTTGCCTTTTTCAAGGACAGCCATATAGATGCAAAATGGTGGTCGAGATTTTCGACTTTTCCCACATAAGTAGTCCTTAAAGGTATTTAGTTATTTTCTTCCCTTCAAGGTTTTGATTTTCAGTTTTTTTGATTTTCAAGGATTTTTCCCGGCGGAGGTGGGGGGGCAAGTTCTCCCTTGTCCCAACCTGCTGACGCACATGTGTGGTCAAAGCATACTGAGATTACACTGAACATCTTTGAATATTGTAATGATTGGTACAAAATTGACTCATTCTGTAATTACTTTTATATATTCAAACACATAAATAATCAATACATCATGACTTTTGACTTCAAAATACAACATTGAAAACTTACTTTCCGGCCACCAAGTTCTTTAGGCAGTCAAGTTTATCGTACATCATTACGTACATTTACAATGCTTCTGTAATGTAAACTCATGTATAGCCGGGCTAAGTTTAGGTAGCGCCGGGCGAGCCGGGCTAAAATTAGTAGGACCCGCCCACAGACCCTTTTCCAAATAACAATTACAAAGGATTGTGGGATGGAGTTTGGTATGCATCGTTTTTGTCAGTGGCATATTACTGTGGCGAAAAACGACATACAAGAACACTATCCCACAATTCTTTGTAATTGCTATTTGGAAAAGGGTCTATGACAGCCTAACCAACCCAATGTGCAACTTCACGTAGGTGATCGCCTCAACAACCAATCCTGTCCTGATAATGAGAAAATTTTTTGCTACAGGGTTTGCGGAAAATGCCCAAAAAAAAAAATTCTTAAGGGGAAATTGTTATATCTGCTTGTACATAGGGCGGAAAAAGAAAGATAATAAAATACATAAAGAAAAATAATTCGTCGCCCCTAACGTCTAAACATATAGTTAACGATTATTTCAATGGCCAGCCATCCGTACGATGTTAACAGCTAGGTGTCCGTAAATTTGACAACTTTGAAGTAATGGCATCTAGTTTGTAAATCTAAGAGGGCGCTCTTGTAAGTTTATGTATTCCTATAGAAAAAGTGTGTGGAAACGTTAAGGCGAAACTTATATTTCACCCGAAAATTTTTTTCCCCTTTAAGGTCGACTTTTCAACAACAACTTTCCCCTAAGTGCCGAATTAGAGATATATATATATATATATGTATATATATATGTATAGGTATATGTATATATATATATATATATATCTATATATTATATATATATATATATTATATATATATATATATATATGTAACCCAGGTCCAAGCGTCCCGCTTTGGATAATTCGAAAGCAAACGATTCAACAAGCAATAAACTGACACAAAACCAAAAGATTTTTCTGATTAATCTCTGCTGTCTCTGAGTTTTATTCTGCAACTGTGTACAGTAAGTTCTCCTTGCCTACCTGACAGGCTTACAATGATCTTATACCACAACTAGCTGTTAGAATTAGGCCTAGCCTCTGTTAGTTACCCTTAGCCTCTATACTGCAGCTGCTTGAAATGTTTCTTAACGAGCTCGGTCTCTGTACTGTACTATTCAGTAGCTTAATCTACTGTATCCAAAACCGACAGCTGTCACTACGAGAACCCGTTGACCTGGAAATCTAGTTCACTTGGTTTCCGATGGGTAATGAATGGATATGAGACCAGCGT
This sequence comes from Holothuria leucospilota, assembly GCA_029531755.1. Classification (NCBI taxonomy): domain Eukaryota; kingdom Metazoa; phylum Echinodermata; class Holothuroidea; order Aspidochirotida; family Holothuriidae; genus Holothuria; species Holothuria leucospilota. Next base: position 23,183,996 of record CM055962.1, on the reverse strand, counting down.
CTGACCAGTGACTTGGCAAGTGGTAGCTACGTAAAGGTAACCAGCATTACACGTCGGTATGCCTGCCTGGATCCCGTCAAAATGTCTGGTCCACAGCCACAACAAAGTACATCTAAAAGGCCACTCTGAGTATTCAGACAGTATTCAGCAATCTATGACTGCGACCATTTCAGTCAAATCAATGATTAAAAGCAATAATTTTGGGAGCATTAATCTGACTCGCTCCACGGCGTGCTATCAGTTCAGCATAGCAACAGGCCGAGGATACTTGATGGCGCTCTCCTGGAACGAAACTTAGCGCTCCTAGTCGAGGGTGCTCAAAACAAAAAACTGTACTTCGGCGACCATGTTACAATCTCCCCTTCCAAAATTGCATTGTCCCTAATGCTATTGGATTAATTTAGAGATTCTAGGATGCTTCATATTACACCAAACAACCAAAGTTGCTATACATAGCCATTGTCTCACCAATTCCCAATTTCTGTGGTAAGTGGGAGAACCCAGTTTGTCATAGGTGAACCTTTTGGGAGGCTGGCGGTCTCGGCCAATGGTTTCTCCTTCTAAATTAGATATTTGGTCTGAGTCCTCAGCAATGCTTCCATTATCCTCCTCATCATTATCAGGAACTTCAGAGGGAACCTCGTTCTCCTCGGGATTTGCTTTATCTGAGTTAGGGGTGCAATTTTCAACATGAGCTCCCTCCTCAATCATATCTGCATCAGATTTGTCTTCAGGAATTGAGTGATCATCTTGAATGTCCTGTTGGCTGAGATTAATCTCTTCGCCCTCAAGTGTTCCAGATTTTAGCCTTTCAAGACTATTTTCCTCCACATTATCAGAGTTATTTGATGTTTCTACAAGCACAGAAACTTCCTGCTCCTGATCATGGCCTCTCTCCACTTGTGACAGTTCAGTGGTCTGATCCATTTCATCAGCAGGTCCTGGACAGAATTCCGGAGCATTAGGATTTAATTTCTGCAATTCAGTATCTGACGTAGAGTTCTGATCCAATTATGAAATCTCTACAAATTGAGTGTCCTCATCATCCTCACTATCAGAACTTGAAGGAGTGTCACTTTGTTGGCCAATTTCCTTTTGCCTCCCCCGAGTGTTCCTCTTCTCCTGTCTGGGGGAAGCTTTATGTTTCTCTATTCCATTTTCACAATCGTTGCTGGTAATGTACCCCACAGGTAATAGATGATTTCGGTGAAGAGTTCTAGACCTTTCTGCTTTGTACTTCGGCTTCACTTTGTAAACTGGTAGATCCCCTCTACACTCTTCAACAATAAATATGTCGGTGTTCCACCGATCTTCTAATTTAGATTTCCCTCTCCGTGCTAAATTACGGACCAAAACCTCGTCTCCTACTTCCTACCTATTTGCTCTGACTCTTTGATCATATCTTTGCTTGTTATGAGCTGCACGTTTGCCAACCTGACCTTCAACCAGCTGATATGCTTTCTCCAAGCTATCTCTCAACTCCTGAACATACTTTTGATGATCTTCATTTGATCTGTTCTCTGGGCTAACACCATATGTTGCATCCATCACTAACCTAGGTTCCCTTCCAAACAACAAATAGTACGGTGAGAATCCTGTAGAATCGTGCACTGAGCAGTTATAGGCATGAACTAAAGGAGGCAAGTGCCGACCCCAGTTGGTTTTCTGCTCTTAAGTCAACGTTCCTAACATGTTTAAAAGGGTTCTATTGAAACGCTCCGGTTGTGGATCCCCTTGAGGGTGATAGGGCGTCGTGTGTGTTTTCTTTATACCCAACAACCTGGTTAATTCAGCGACGTAGACGGCTTTCGAAGTTTGCTCCCCTATCTGAGTGTAGTTTGACAGGTAGGCCATAATGGATAAAGAATCTTTCCCAAAGTATTTTAGCTACTGTCCGGGCGGTTTGACTCCTTGTCGCAAAAGCTTGGGTATACCTTGTGTAATGATCTGTAATGACCAAAATAGAGTTAGCACCACTTCTGTCCGGCTCAAGGGATAAGAAATCCATGCATACAAGTTCCATAGGAGCACAAGTCCTGATGGTTTCCAATGGAGCAGCTACTACTGGGAGGGTCTTCCTTGCTGTGCAACAAATACACTGTCTAACCCATTCACCAACCTGGGCCTTCATTCCTGGCCAGTAGAATCTCATTCTTCTGGCAGCCGTAGTTCTGTCATATCCCAAATGCTCACTCTCATCATGCAGATTTTTAAATATTTCTTTCCGGTTTTGTTTTGGCAGTACTAGTTGATGCCTCTCCAGGCTTTTCTTTGGGTTATGTGATACTCGATACAGGACTTGATCATCCAACACTAATTTATTGAAGTCCTGTAACATCAACTTGACATCTTCACTCAGCCCTGTCATTAGCTCTGGTCTTGCTCCTAGTTTAACCCAATCTATTACAAGTTTGATATCTGGATCTCTGTCCTGCAGTTCGGCCCAGTCATAGGAACTATTACGTATCCCTACAACACCACAATGAGCTTCTGGAATAACAGATGGGGAGGTTGACAAGGATAGGATCCATGGGGTATCTTCCACAGGGTCATCATTGTCCTGCAGGGGATCAAATCGGCATTCTCTAATTTCGGCGGAACTCAGCTTTTCATCAGTTATCTGCTCACCATTCTCTCTTAGTCTAGATTCCATATCCATCTTCCATTCCCTCTGATCACCTTCATCATTGTAAGTAATATTTCTATATGGTCTACGTGATAATCCGTCAGCATCAATGTTGTTCCTCCCAGAACGGTAATGTAGTGTGAAATCGTAATTGGATAGATCGGCCAACCAGCGTTGTCCGGTAGCATCCAACTTTGCTGTACTGAAGATATACGTCAAGGGGTTATTGTCTGTGAAAACCTTTGTATTTCGGGCATGGTAGAGGTAGTCCCTGAATTTGTCGCAAACGGCCCATTTCAAACACAAATGTTCCCGTTTATGAGCTGGGTAGTTTCTTTCGGATTTGGAAAGTCCACGACTTCCATACGCAACAGGGTGCAGCCGGTCATCTTTCTCTTGATATAGCACCGCCCCAAGACCATTCCTGGATGCATCTATTGTTAACGTGAAAGGGCGTGTCAAATCGGCATAGATCAGTACAGGAGCAGAGCAAAGACTATCCTTCAATTCTTTAAAGGCCTTCTCACACTGAGGGGACCATTTATCAACCAATGGAACCTGGTTATTTTGACTTCCCTCTGAATACAATATCTTCTGTTTCACCTTTCCTTTTTTCCTTTCTTTCCTTGGCCACCAGTAAGAGAGTAAAGAGGTTGGGCTATACTGGAGAAATTCCTCACAAACCTCCGATAGTACCCACAGACGCCCAAAAAGGATCGGAGCTCGTGTAAGGTCTGTGGACTTGGCCATGTTTTCAGAGCAGAAATTTTCTCTGGATCTGTTTGGATGCCCTCTCTTGACACAATATGGCCCAAATACTTCACCGAGGTACAACAGATCTGGCATTTGTCTGGGGCCACTTTGAGTCCATATTCTTACATCCTACTCTGAACTTTCTTTAAAGTGACTTCCATGTCCTCCAGCGTCTTGGAATATATAATCAAGTCATCCATATAGACTAAAGCCTCAATTTGATGGATTCCTGCCATGCATCGCTCCATAAGGCGTTGAAAAGTCGCCGGTGCCCCTTTTATCCCTTGAGGCATCCTCTCAAACTCAAAGAAACCTGCTGGGCAAACAAAAGCTGTTCTCTCTTTATGATCCTCTTTCATGGGGATTTGGTAAAACCCAGATTTCAAGTCAATCACTGTGAACCACTGACAACCATTCAGGCAGTGAATGGCTTCTTGGATAATGGGAACTGTATACTGGTCAGGAACTGTACGGGAATTTAAGGTTCTGTAATCTACACAAAGTCTTGGGCCTCCACTTTTCTTTCGAACAAGGACTACTGGTGAAGCATAGGGACTTCGGCTCTCACGAATTACACCATGTTCCAGCATCTTCTCAATATGTTCCTGTAGGTCCTTAAGATCTCCTGGAGCCGCTCTGCGAGACCGCTCTCTGAAAGGACTATCATTGGTGAGTGTTATCTCATGTTCTGCCTTGTCGGTCACACCAATATTCCACTCATGCATTGCAAATACCTCTTTCTTACCTGCCATCATAGAAAATGGCACCAAGCTGGTATACTGGCCTCTGCCAAAGTAACCCCTGGACGAAGAGTGATCATGCGGTCACCTTCATTGGTTATAACTACCTTGACTTTGGTTCGTCTCATTGGTGGAAGTTCAATCAATTGTGGTCCACACTTCAACTCTTTAGAAAGAAACTGGACTGGTTCATCTATGAGGACCTTTAGGGGTAACTCATCTGGTTTCTGATCGCATCTGAGAAAATTCTTGTCTGTCCTGGGGAAAGAGAGATTTGACGGTTTCTCACTTTTACCTTTTCAATCTTACCTTCAAACTTTTCAGCCCTTTCAATGTTACGAAAAATCTTGGCACACAGTGGTGATGAAGCCTCTACTGGGTTAACCCCTGATACCTTGTGCATCTGAAATAATATTCTGAAGACACCTGTGTTCGTTCCTACTGTACATGGTACTTCATTCGAGTCCCTCTTATCAGGAGTAATAACAACCAAAGTGTCACATGTTGTATCAGTCCCAGTGAACCCACCACTCAAATTAAGCTCAACATAGGTCCATCCTAAGTAGTCCATGGTGTCATCGCCTCCATGCCATAGTACAAGGTCTTTCATTGAACACAAGTCTCTTTTTAGTTTCTTGAAAAAGCTCTCTGCCAACAGTGTAACTTGGGACCCACTCTCTATCAAACAAGATGTCGGCTGACCATCTACTTTACATGGGATCACCAGCTTTTCTCCTACCAACCCTTTAGGAACATCTGTACCCCCTTCATAAACTAGTTTGCTTTGGGTATTCTCATTCCTGACTCCTGGTTGCCCTCTCTCAGGAGCCCAGAGGAGTTTTCCGGCTTGGCAAGTATGAACTCAATTAGTTTCTGGTTAACAACTCTCAGATCTGCTGGTCCAGGGCATTGCCTTTGAAGGTGTCCTGTCCGTCCCAGATACTCCAATGGGGCTCTAGTCCCATATTCACATAAGACTATGGTCTTGACCACACCACTTAAAGTCACATTCCGCCTAGCAACGGATTTGATACCAGAGGGCAAAGCTTTGGACACTGTCAACAAAAGAGACCCAATTGTGCATTCTACAGGCCTGCCAGCCAATAAAATAGCATTCTCTACCCCAATGCCTTCCTTTTTACACCATTCTACTCCTAGATCCCTCAAATTCTCATTAGTAGCCATACTGTCTTGACAATTCGTACACACAGTGGCCTGTACAAAAATTACTTTAAGGCATAGAACTACAGGTACTACTGTACTACCGTAATGCAAATTGGTCAATAGTATCTCAAACAAAGACACACCAGAAACCATCAAGCTTCACAGAGCAACCAATTTGTAACCAAGGTCCAAGCGTCCCGCTTTGGATAATTCGAAAGCAAACGATTCAACAAGCAATAAACTGACACAAAACCAAAAGATTTTTCTGATTAATCTCTGCTGTCTCTGAGTTTTATTCTGCAACTGTGTACAGTAAGTTCTACTTGCCTACCTGACAGGCTTACAATGATCTTATACCACAACTAGCTGTAAGAATTAGGCCTAGCCTCTGTTAGTTACCCTTAGCCTCTATACTGCAGCTGCTTGAAATGTTTCTTAACGAACTCGGTCTCTGTACTGTACTATTCAGTAGCTTAATCTACTGTAGAGACAAGTTAATTTCCCAAACCCCCCGATTACCATATCCAAAACCGACAGCTGTCACTACGAGAACCCGTTGACCTGGAAATCTAGTTCACTTGGTTTCCGATGGGTAATGAATGGATATGAGACCAGCGTCTGACCAGTGACTTGGCAAGTGATAGCTACATAAAAGTAACCAGCATCACACGTCGGTGTGCCTGCCTGGATCCCGTCAAAATGTCTGGTCCACAGCCACAACAAAGTACATCTAAAAGGCCATTAATAACATATCAATAATAACAAGAATTTCTATATTCAACAAATGATTACATAACCCTAGCAAGTTTATGCTCAAACAACAACAACAGGAAAAGGCAATGTTCAATCAATTTTCGGTGTTTCCCAGCCAAATTTCAACACTGAGATCCCCACTAGGTACTTTCAAATTGGTCCAAGATACGGTATCTCATTAACTGTAAATGAAAGATGAACATCAAGGCACATAACTCCTACTAACTCTACAGAAATACTGTATGCAACAACATAACATACTGCAATATGCCCATGTAAACTCAAAAGCTATAGGTCTAAAAACAGTCCTTTCTAAAACATACCGCCTGTGTCTGCTAGACATCAGCTACAACATGACGTCACTGATTTATCAAATACTACGACACAATACTGCTCAGCCATCATCGCAGTTCATATGATGATCACCCCTGACTTTTTCCCTTGACTGCGATGTGACACCCTGTACACCTCAATGCATAGTTCAAACCATAGGCAATAACACCGGTATTACCCCGCAACAAGGCCTAGTAAACTGTTACGCTTTAAGACCTGTATCAAACCCAACACTCTTCTATAGTGTATAGTTCCTATACACAATTGCCTGTGCAGCACCCACAGCCCCACGAATTTATCAGAATAATTCAACGTGAACACTGCAGTGTGAGGTATATAAGGCATTCATTCAATACGGAGCATGGCATGTCTTAAGTCAACCCTACACAATGCTACTAGCATATGTTCAATGCAGAAGTGCTTCACTTAACGTTACAATGCAAGTCGCCATTTTGGAAACATTAGAGACCCTCATTGTCACATTGTTTTACATCACACTTACCTAAAAGGCCACTGTGAGTATTCAGACAGTATTCAGCAATCTATGACTGCAACCATTTCAGTCAAATCAATTATTAAAAGCAATAATTTTGGAAGCATTAATCTGACTCGCTCCACGGCGTGCTATTAGTTCAGCATAGCAACAGGCCGAGGATACTTGGTGGCGTTCTCCTGGAACGAAACTTAGCGCTCCTAATCGAGGGTGCTCATAACAAAAAACTGTACTTCGGCGACCATGTTACATATATATATATATATATATATATATATATATATAATATATAGAATAAATCAAACTGGAAATCTGCCTCGACGAAAAATTGACTGCCTCCACTGGGACTCAAACCCAGACCTTCTGCTATACGTGCAAACGCCTCAACCAGTCAAAGCCAATCCTGGCTCTTCGAGCTTCCAGAAAGGAGTCAATGATTCGTCGAGAAGGCGCTACATAGAGCTGTGGACATTATATCCATTGCAAACTCTAATCGGCCTTGAGACAGAGATCACTTTCGGAAACCGGATTGATGCAACCAGTTTAAAACACCGCATAAAGCATGGATCTCACCAGGAGATGCAAACCTGTAAAAAATGTAGAGTGAATGAGAAAATAATCCTAGAACATACTTATGCAAAGTGAAAATAATACATATATATATATATATATATAATGGAGTTTTTTAGTTCTTACAGTAGTTTACCGTTAACATTCTGCTGTGTTTTATAAGTCTATACTTAAGCACACACCCTGGTTATACCCAAGAAAACCATTTTCAAAATAAAAATTTTTCTGGTTTTAATTAAATCCTGGTTAAAAATCACGGTAAAAATCATTTCATGGATAAATTTAGCAGGATTGCCTAGTTATTTTGACCAGAATATTTCAGCGCAAGCTGCACTGAATATAACCTAACCAGGATGTTTTCATAGTTTATCATGTATGCATTGTCCACAACGAGACTACGTGGGCCTTGCACTATTCCTTTTACCATGAACAGTCCCGGTATTCACTTTTGGTTCTCATATCGATTTTTGTTTGTATCTAGGTCTCACCTGTGAGAAATCATCAGTTGTCGTTCAATGCTATATTTTTTGGTACCATATCGATTAAACGAAAAGGTTCTGTAAAAGCGTACCCTGAATTATTCGACTTATTTGTATTCAAGAACGAATTCGAGTTCACTATAGCTTCAGATGGATGTGCTCGAAAGTTGGAAACCGCACTGATATTTGCAAAATTTTCTTGTGGGCTGGAAAAGTTTGCATAACTTTGGCAATAAACGTTCAAGTTGGATCTACTGATCACAATACCTATTTTTGGTGCTTAGAAAGAGGTCGGAAACTGCAAAGTCAACTCGTCATTGAAAGTTGCAAAACGGTGGTAGCATCACTGTTAGCCTCCATGCTGTAAGTTAGGGCTGTGACTGTTAAGCTATTAATCGCTAAACGATCGCATGTGTAATAAACGTTTAGTACAAAGCTACCAGCGATTAATCGCAAAACTCTTTTTTTCCGCACGAAATAAAAAAAAAACAAACAATCTGCATTCATTTCCGAGAAAATTTGATGTTCACTTTAAGTCATTTTGAAAAAGTGAAATAAATAATTATAGATTTGGCACACATGTAAACATACGACATCAAAGTTGAGCTTCTATAAGGATCCATTTTTGAAGTTCATGGAAACTATGTCCCCCGGACGTCACTAACTCATTTTACATATTCATCATGTTCAAGAGCAGGTTAAGGTCTCTATGTGTATCATAGGTACTTGTGATTAATCGCTAAACGATCGCAAAATTTTGCGATTAAACGTTTAGTAATTTTGCTAAACGTTTACAGCCCTACAGTGTAAGTGTCATCAAAGACTTTGTTTAGCACACTATCATCCTGCTGTTACGCAATAACCCTGAACAAACGCATCCGAGGACCTTTTACGTTTAAGGGATAGCTTATTTTAAATTTGCCGGATTACACAGGTTGGTATATGCGCAAATCATAGCAATTGCTCCAATTTTCAAGGAGAATCAGCCAGGCCCGTAGTCAGGGGATGGGGGTTGGGGGCGAAGCCCCCTTGGAAAATTTTTCGCCTCCCTAGAAGATCAAAAATTATCGTTGCCGTAATGCATTTTAGTACGTTTCGCCCCCCCCCCCCTAGAAACCTTTTCGTCCCCCTTCAGCACCGTCTGGCTCGGCGGGCTTGGAACCAGCAGAGTACACCTTTTCAGTCCGACACGTTTTCATTCCGAAAATGAAATACACGTCTTCATTCCGAAAAAACGAGTTTTCAGTCCGACACGTGTTCATTCCGAAAATGGAATACACGTTTTCATTCCGAAAAAACGAGTTTTCAGTCCGACATGTTTTCATTCCGAAAATGGAAAACACGTTTTCATTCCGAAAAAAAGAGTTTTCATTCCGAAAATAAAATACACGTCTTCATTCCGAAAAAACGAGTTTTCAGTCCGACACGTTTTCATTCCGAAAATGGAAAAGACGTCTTCATTCCTAAAAAACGAGTTTTCATCCTGAAAATGAAATGCACGTCTTCATTCCGAGAAAAAAACGAGTTTTCAGTCCGACACGTTTTTATTCCGAAAATGGAAAACACGTTTTCATTCCGAAAAAACGTATTTTCATTCCAAAAATAAAATGCACGTTTTCATTCCGAAAAACGAGTTTTTAGTCACTGTCACTATCACTATCTTTATCATTATCATTAGCATTATCATTATCATTACCATTATCATTAATAATATTCTAGTTTACTGTACAATCTTAACGGTGTTTAGGAATTGATCATTTTGAACATTTTTTCTAATCCCTTTCATCCTCGCACTTTGTAATCATGTTTAGATGCTTAACACGTATGTTTAATCCCCCCCCTCCCAAAAAAGCCGTTTTAAAACACCTGTTAAATATCACAGTAAGTGTACAACCGCTAGACACGCATTTTATGATTTTAACGTGTTTATAAAGTGAGGCAAAATAAGTGTTTCATTGGTGAACACGTTCTTCAGAGTGCATAATAACTTACAATGTTAAAAATAAAATTGCAACTACACATACTAAGATAAAAATGCACCCTGAGCCGAGAAGCTTCCGGCTATTTATTCAGCCTTCCTTAGCTCTAATGAAAACGATAAAGTGCGTTCAAATGTCCACCCCCCCCCCTATAAAGTTTCTAAAACACATGCAAAGAGCAATAAAGAATTAAAGCAACTACTTTTCAAAGTTTGTGCTGATTAATCAGCACAATCAGCACAAACTTTGGACAGTAGTAGTACTTTAAACATAAAGCTTAAAATAAGCAGCAGTAAAGCAACAAAACAGCATTTTTAAAACCAGCTGTAAGTGCGTCTCATTGAAGTTGAGATAATACTAAAAAAGTTAAAAACAATGCTAGCTAACAGGGACCAGGAAGTGGTATCAGGCAAGACCATTTCACATTAGAAAACACAGAAAGGGGTAGAAAAAGTAACCCTGAACTGTGCCGTAGATACCTTGCCCTAAAAATCTCTAGGAGGATGCAACAAAACAAGAAGATAAAATTGGATTCTTAAAACTAGCATGTAAATTTGCTGCATTGTAGTTAAGAAAACTAGCTTAGACCAACGAAGCTTAAGTGGAATAGGAGGAGTAATCGAGCAAGGACATTTCATAAAACAAACCGTCAAAAGGAGTAGAAAAAACTCCTTTCTTTCATTTAGGCCCAGAGAAAACAAAGTGTTCTGTTCTGTTTGTCCTCCAAAGAGGTATCAGAACTTAATATGAAAAATACATACATGTCAAAAATTATAGCACTAAGACCAAAGAAAATATATGTACTACATATATTTATAAAAAAAAGAAAAGAAAAAACACATTATAATACAATGACATAGTTAACTGTCATGTGACCAAAATACTGGCACCAGTTTTGAAAAGAAAGAATAGGTAATGCACTATTTGCAACTAGCGAAACTTTTCCTTGATTTTTCAAACAAAAAAAAAAATTCTAATTTCTAAGGGCAGCTTTATTACTTGACTGAAAAAGTAATTCCATTTGAGTGGCACTTTGCCTCTGGATCTAAATATTGCTTGAAGATAAATACTACGCTCATTGGAAAAGGGGCATTAAAAAATCATTAGTTGCAATTTCGTCACCCGATTTGGTTCTCAAGAACACAGAAAAAAACAAACTTCATGTAAAATCCAAACCTTGGTATTTACCCACAAATGGAAAGAAATGTTTGGTTATTACTACAGTCTGTATCAACAAATATTTTACAAGATCAAGAAGGACTTAGGTCTCACTAAATAATTCTCGAAATTAGAGGTCGCTGTTTTGAATATCCGTATATATTTTTTACAATTAGAGATTATTTTTCCTCTGTAAACCATCAGGGGCCCGTAGCAAGGAATTCTTTACATAGGGGAACCGGCACCTCATAGGGGGGCACCGAAGAAGAAATAATTTGCAGACGCCATATTGATTACAGTTTGCGGGAAACTACATGGGATGATATTTCAGGCTTTACCACGAACAGCTTAAAGGTTTCGGTTTTAAGTCTCGCTGTGCACATAGGCGCGAAGGGCGCGAAAATTTTACTTGCTGTGATGGACCATTATGTTCGCCCCCTTGCAATATACAAAGACTTAGAGCAAGTCTCCACACAGTAAAAAGGGAACAAAGATTAATAATCACGATGATGTTCTTCAGCTTCGCAAGCGCAGGTGAAGGAGTGGCAAGTAACTTTGCCCCCCCCCCCCCCGCAACGGCGAGGGGACCAAGGAGTGATAGGCAGGATTGGTGGTGTCCAGTATGATTTAGTTAGGGATCCAGAGGGAAATTCCCAAATGTCTGAGGAAATAGCAAAATGGTACACTAACAGGAGCTTGAGCAGGACTTTGAATGACAGTGAGAGCACACCCAATCTCCTCACAGTCACAATTCAATGGTCATTAATCGTATTTCTACTTTGAACGAAATTTAGCACGAACAGAAAAAACTAAATTTTAGAATAACTTGGGTATGATTAAATTTAGCTTCAAACACATATAGTCATCGCGTTAACGAATCCTTTACTCAAGTTACTAGATTACTAGATGAAAACACCTTGATACCAGCATCTAAGTTTGAGCCTTCCACCATAGCTTTGGCTGGAATAGTCACTGGGAATTTTTATGTGATAATGTCTAGGCGATATAAATCGCTTGTGAGAAATGCGCGCGAAGCGCGCCAAACTTTTGCAGGGAAACTTGTTACCACGGTTACAACGCATACCAGACTCAGCAAAGCGGTGAAAAGGATAAGCCCGACGGGACGACGAAACTCCCTAAGGGGTACATCAATCAAGGGGTCCGTCACATCAAAGAGCATGCACCACGACAAATTGAGAATTTTGCCTTCTCTCAACCAAAATGTATATGTCGGTGATGTGTGTCTGCAAACCAAGAAGGCCGCCACCACAACTGGTCGCGGGGAGACTTTCACCACCCTGGACATGTGACAAATTTACGTTCTAAAAATATGTTTATCATGAGTGAGTCTGAATTAAGAATCTTCCTGGATCTAAGAGAAAGAGGACTAGAAACTTCTCATGGATTCAATTTTGTGTTTTTCCGGGAATCAGACTCTACATGAAAGAACAATAGCCTAATGTGGAACCTTTTTTATATAAAGCCAGCATATCTGAAACGGTTTTAAAGCCATAGGCAAACTTGAAAGATGAGCGCGCGTAGCGCGCGAAAATTTTTGTAATGTTTACAATAGATGTAGACAGAAAGCAAAAATACGTTCATTATTAACGACTTTTGGGATCTTTTTAGTCAAAAATTGCCTGGGTAAACCAGAGCATCGTTACACGGTATTAAAATTTTATTTCGATCGATTTTCAATATGTGGGGCAACAGTGGTCCCACGGGGGCACGGCCCCCGTGCGCCGGCTGTCTCCGGGCCTGTTGTAAACATTATTGTTCATAAATATCCCTTAGTACCTACTTATTGAGTATTTAAACCAGGTTCGAGAAGAGCCTGCATACTGTCTATTTTGACTCCACGCCTAAATGTCTGGTACAAAAAGGAAATCAAGACCTTATGTTAGTGGACCTTACCTATCCACGTGGAAACTGTAAAAACCATGATATCAAGAGCTCTTAAGAATTGGATACATCACGTTAGAAAGCTTCTGTTTCACTACTAGAATAATTCGATACCAAAAATATTAATAGCCTAATTTCAATTTTTTTACATTAATTTGTGACGCCCAAGAATACCAAAACACACATACATTTGGAGTATTTTACCAAGCTTTAGGATTAGACTCACGAAATTTACTATGAAAATTCTTATTTGTTTTAGGTCTCAAACCTCCAGAATTTCCCCATCCATAACAGTAAAACGGGTTAAAGTAATGATCAAATCCAATGGAAGGACAAAAGACTAGAACTTTTGGTTTAACATACCTGTCGAAGAAACGTATTAATACTAGACAGCTGAAGTCTGCTCTAATGAAACTTAATATCCTGATACTGCTAAAGAAGAATTGTAATTAGGGAGCTAACCCTAATCATTTACACTATTGGTGAAAGAAAGGTTTGGTGATCTCGTTGTGTCAAGGACAAGGGGAAAGAATAAAAACCCATTCCTTTAAGTGCCAAGCATATGCGGGCCATAAGGAGAGTGGGGCCTAAATGAAAGTTAACCAAAAATTTAGTAAAATTTTTGGATTAATGTTTGCGTTTCCGCAATCAAGTGGCGCGCCACACGTTTCAAAATGGGGATCCGAGGGCACAACGTTCCGCTGGGGGGACACAAAAAAAGGGGGACGGGAAGGTCTGGTGACGAAAAGCCCTCCCTGTAGGCGTTAGGCCTCAAAAATTGTAGATTTGAACATTTTGTGTTTTTACTCAAAATTGCTGATAAGTGACGGGGGCCCCTCGTTTTCTATGTAAAAAATTTTTAACTTTTTTTTTTTCGTCTTAAAAAGACTGAACCCCTATATTTTTAAAGTTACGTGGCATATGTTAATAGCCTCGAAAGGTAACTTTTAAATTACCATGTGGCATGGAAATTTAAAAGGGTATTGTTTCCCTTTAATCCCCAAGTGGTCCATTTGCCCAATTTTTTCCGAAACGCTCAATGTTTACATACAAATAATGCGTGACACCCAAGATAACGGAAAGACATAAAAATACGCCATCTCTACTTTAACCAAGAGGCCCAAAGAAGCCAAAAGAGGCACAATATTTGCCTTTTTTGGGTTTGTGTGTTTTTTAAATTATTCTGGGATATACCCCACTAGGTTTGTATAACACATGGTACGAACAGTGATTCGGATTTCAATTAGCCCCCACCTGCAGCCCATTTCAAAGTTATTAGGGTTAGAATCTAACCAATTTAACAACTTTATGGATTTTTCATTTTAAAAGTAACATTATATGATTTAAAAAGCGTCTACTCTGTGTTTGCATTAATCATTCTGGTTTGACAAAATGATATGATTATTTTTTTGTCTCTTTTTTGGTATATTAAGAAACCTCACCCCAAAAATTTAAACATATTGTATTACATATACTTAGGCCTGGTGGTAAGAAAAGTGACATACATTGCGAGTAAAACATTCTCCTACTCTACGATTTTTCAGTGATTTTTAAAGGGGGTGGCAAATAACCTTCTTTTGAAAAAAATCTGTCAAAGTTAAAAGGGAAAATTAAATAAATCCCGTTTATGGGAAAGATTGAGTCAAAAAAAAATTTGCTTAGAAAACCCCAAGTGATACAGTCCGTCATAGTCCGCCACACCCCGATGCAAACCCGGATCCCAAAATTTGCCCCCCATCTTGTATTGATTTATGGGAGGAAAGCCCATTTTTTTATAAAATTTAGAAGAAAAGGTAAACCTGTTTGCTCGCTCGTTTGACGGGTTTTAGATGGGATACCCTTTAAAAAGGACTGACACCAACCTTTTATAGCATCTCCGTCAAAGGGGGTAGACCAAAATTTATCAAACCCCTTTCCTCACGTAAAACCTTTCCCAGCCACTTTTTCCTTTGTCAGGTCTTCACGAGGGTACTGGGGTCACGGGATCAACTGTACGACCCTCATCTCAACGAATTTTTCACGAAAAAAAAACAAAAGAAGAGAATGGTGAGTCAGAGGGGGGAAGAACCAATCTGGGAAAAGAACCAAAGACAAGGGGGGAAACGCGGGTGGGAATTCCGGGTATGGGTTTTGGCGTATGGCGTAGGTTGCCAATCACCATACTCCCCACTCGATACATCGCGGTCATTTCAAGACCTCAGTGACAAAGCGTGGGCTTTTCGCCAAGATCACAAAGGTGAATTTTTTTGCCTTTGTTCAACGACCTGCAAAACTGGGTTTAATACCTTTTTTCCTTTTTGGTAAAAGGAAAAAAAATTTTAAACAAAAAGGGAAATTAAAAATTTGGGGAAAAATAACAAGAAAAAAACCCATAGCTTTAAAATTTTGGCGGGGGAAAAAATTTTTTTAAAAATTTTAAATAATAAGAAAAAAGATTTTGGAAAAAAATTGGGGAAAAGGGGAAAAAAACCCGGGAAATTCCTTTTGTCGAATAAAGGGATCTTTGCCCTTCCCCTTTCACGGTAAAAAAAAAATTTCAAAAAAAAGGGGGAAAGGGTTTTTTAAAAAAATTACCCCAAAAGGGGCCCAAAACCCCTTTTTAAAAAATTTTAGGGAAAGTAAATTCCTTTTTTAAAAAAAATTTTTGGGGTTTTGGGAAAATTTGGGGGGGAAAAAATAAAAATTAGTTTAAAAAAATACAAAATGGGGGTTTTCCCGGGGCCCCCAAAAAAAACCCAAAAAAAAAAATTCCCAAATTTTTTTAAAAAACCCTTTTTTCCCCCAAAATTAAATCTTGTCAAAAAAAATAAAAAGGGCCCCTTGCCACGCCCGATTTTTTTCCCAAATCAAAAATTTGGGGGTTTTTACCCAAAAAAAATAAATTTTTTTTTAAAAATAAATTTTTAAAAAGAAAAATTAAAAAAAACCCATTTATTTCAAAGGGTTTTAAAAAAAAAAATTTTTTAAAATTTTTAAAAAAAGTAAATTTTTCTTTTAAAAAAATTTTTAAAATTTTTTTTAAAATTCATTTTTTTTCCCCAGGTTTATTAAAACCAAAATTTTTTTTTTTTTTTTTTTTTTGGGGGGAAAATTTTGTTTTTAAAAGGGGGGAAAAAATTTTTAAAAAAGGGGAAATTTTTTTTAAATTTTGAAAAATTTTGAAGGTTAGGGGTTTGGGGGGGTTTTTGCCCAAAAATAAAAAAATTATTTTTTGGGATTTGCAAAAGAAAAACTTAGGAAAAAAATTTAAATTTTCCACGGAAGGGACCTTTTCCCCCCTTTAAAATTTTAAAAAGGGCTTTTTTTTAAAAACCCTTTAGAAAGGGGCTTTTGGGGGAAAAAATTTTGTTATTTTTTTAAAAAAAAAGAATTTTTTAAAAGTTAAGTTTTTTTATAATTAAAATTGGAAAATTTTGGGGGCCCTATTTTTACCCTTTCAAAAGAAACCCATAAAAAAATTATTTAAAATCCCCAAAAAAGTTTGAAGGGGGGGGGGGGCCCCCTGGGGGGTTTTCGGGGGGTTCTAAAAAAAAAATTTTTTAAAATTTTTAAATTAAAGGCCCAAAAATTTTTATAAATTTAATTTTAAAAAAAATTTTTTTGAAAAAAAGGGGGGTGCTTTTTTAAATTTTTAAAATTTTGGGCAATTTTCCTCCAAAAAAAGTTATTTAAAAAATTTTCTTTATTTTAAGCCCCAAAAATTAATTCCCCCACCAAAAAAAAAAAAAAAAAAACAATTTTTTAAAAATTTAAATCCCCTTTTTTTTTAAAATAAAAAAAATACAAAAATTTTTTTTAAAAAAGGGGGGTTACTTTTTTAAAATTTTTTGGAATATCCCTTTTTTTTTTTACCTTTGGGAAAATTGCTTTTAAAAATGTTTTTTTTTTTTAAAAATGGCCCCTTTTAAAAGGGGATCAAATTTTTTTTTAAATAAACAAGTTTTTTTTAAAAAAAACCCCCTTTTTTTTTAAAAAATTTTCCGGGGGTTTTTGGGCAAAATTTAAAATTTAAAACCTAAGAACCCTGGGGAAAATTTTTAATTTGTTCCCAAAAATTTTGGCCCAAAAAATTTTTTTCCCCAAAAAAGGGGGGTTTTTTTAAAAAAAGGTTTTTGGGGGTTTTTTCCCCCTCATAAATTCTTTAATTTTTTAATAAAAAAGGGGTTAAGTTTTTTGGGGGGTTTTATTTTTAAAATTTTTTTCCCCCAAAAGGTTTTTTTTTAAAAAATTTTTTTGGGGGGGAAAAGGGGGAAATTTTTTGGGGGGGGGGTGGGGGGGGGGGGGGGTGGGGGGGGGGGGGGGTGGGGGGGGGGGGGGGTGGGGGGGGGGGGGGGTGGGGGGGGGGGGGGGTGGGGGGGGGGGGGGGTGGGGGGGGGGGGGCGGGGGGGGGGGGGGGGGTGGGGGGGGGGGGGGGGGGGGGGGGGGGGGGGTGGGGGGGGGGGGGGGTGGGGGGTGGGTGGGGTGGGGGGGGGGGGGGGTAGGGGGGCGTGGGGGGTGGGGGGGGGGGGGGGCGGGGGGTGTGGGGGGGGGGGGGGGGGGGGGTGGGGGGGGGGGGGGGTGGGGGCGGGGGTGTGGGGGCGAGGGGGGGCTGGGGGGGTCGTTGGGGGGGGGGGTGGGGTGGGGCGTGGGGGGTGGGGGCGGGGGGGGGGGGGGGGGTGGGGGGGGGGGGGGGTGGGGGGGGGGGGTGGTGGGGCGGGGGGGGGGTGGGGTGGGGGGTCGGGTGGGGGGGGGGCGGGGTGGTCTGGTCTCTATTAGCTAACATTTGTTTTTTAACTTTTTTAGTTATTATTCTTTAACTTCAATGGAGACGCATCTTACAGTCTGGTTTTAAGAGACCATCCTATTTTGTGTGCTTTACTGCTGCTTAATTTTAAAGCTTTACACTGTTTAAAGTACTACTACTATCCAACAGTTTGTGCTGATTGTGCTGATTAATCAGCACAAACTTTGAAAAGTAGTTGCCTTAATTCTTTATTGCTCTTTGCACGTGTTTTAGAAACTTTATAAGAGTGGACATTTGAACGCACTTTATCGTTTTTCATTAGAAGCTAAGGAAGGCGGCAATAAAATTATTGCCGGAAGCTTTCTCGGCTCTAAGGGTGCCTTTTTATCTTAGTATGTGTAGTTGCAATTTTATTTTTAACATTGTAAGGTTATTATGCACTCTGCAAGAACGTGTTCACCAATGAAACACTTATTTTGCCTCACTTTATAAACACTGTTTATTAAAAAATCATAAAAAGCGAGTCTCGCGATTGTACACTTACTGTGATATTTAGCAGGTGTTTTACAACTTTTTTTTGGGGGGGGGGGGTAATTAAAAACATACGTGTTTAGCATCTAAAACATGACTACAAAAGTGCGGGGGAGTGGCGAGGAAGGGGGAAAGTGCGGATTAGAAAAAAATGTTCAAAATGATAAATTCCTAAACACCGTTTTTAGATTGTACAGTAAACTAGAATATTATTAATGATAATGGTAATGCTAATGATAATGATAAAGATAGTGATAAAGATAGTGATAGTGACTAAAAACTCGTTTTTTTCGGAATGAAAACGTGCATTTTACTTTTGGAATGAAAACTCCTTTTTTCGGAATGAAAACGTGTTTTCCATTTTCGGAATGAAAACGTGTAGGACTGAAAACTCGTTTTTTCGGAATGGAGACGTGCATTTCATT
Source organism: Holothuria leucospilota (assembly GCA_029531755.1). NCBI lineage: Eukaryota > Metazoa > Echinodermata > Holothuroidea > Aspidochirotida > Holothuriidae > Holothuria > Holothuria leucospilota. The sequence continues at coordinate 23,165,367 of CM055962.1, read as the reverse complement.
TTCGGAATGAAAATAAGTTTTTTAGGAACGAAAAAAAAAAAAAAAACGCCCGGTGCTGTTTTCCATTTTCGGAATTAAAAAAACTTGTCGGGACTTGAAAACTCGTTTTTTTTTTCGGAAATGAAGAACATGCAGTTCATTTTAGGAATGAAAACTCGTTTTTTCGGAATGAAAACGTCTTTTCCATTTTCGGAATGAAAATGTGTCGGACTGAAAACTCGTTTTTTCGGAATGAAGACGTGTATTTTATTTTCGGAATGAAAACTCGTTTTTTTGGAATGAAAACGTGTATTCCATTTTCGGAATGAAAACGTGTCGGACTGAAAACTCGTTTTTTCGGAATGAAGACGTGTATTTCATTTTCGGAATGAAAATGTGTTGGACTGAAAAGGTGTACCCTTTAGAAGTCAGCTGGTGGTTATCTAAGAACCAGTTTGTGCAGCAGAGTGTTCAATGAGGCTAATGTTACAATGTTTTGGCCAAAAACAGGGGTCTCGGGTGGAATTCCTTATGGGCTGAGAAGATCATAATGTAGTGACCTAAAGGTACTGTTCACCTATCCAAACATCAATACAGGACTTGAAAGGCCCCTACCTGCCAAGTACAAGTCATTCTTATCCCTTCTTGAGACACCATATCAAATACAGTTTGACTTGTAGTGGGCACTTACAATGACCTTTGACCGATCCACAGGGCCGTCGCGACCGGGGGGGTGTGGGGGGGGTGTCCTCACCCACCCCCCCCCCAAAGTTCGTCAGAGCGACGATAGTCAGCGGGAAAAAAAATCTGAAATGCCAGTTGGAATTATCTGATAATCTCAGTCTGAAGCATATTTTTCCGACTGAGCCTATGTCAACTTTGTGTATATTGATTCCAACTAGAACCAAGTGAGAATAATATCAAACGTTATTTTCCTCACGTTAAAAATCAAATCAGAAAACTGTCCTTTTTATCGCAAATTCTTCTCAAAACTCTCAACAAACAGTTTTCGCGGCGCTCGCGCGCGCTTCAATATACCTTACCCCAGTGTTGTTGCTTATTATCAATACCTTACGACAGCAACGTCGGAGAAAGCACAACAACAGCAGAAGTTGAAAGCTGTGTTTTACAAAAATTTAACAGGTAACAGGGACTGTCCTTTTTGAGTAGCATGTGTTGTAGTTTGTTGGGCAATTGAAAGTATCTGGATGCAGATTCTGAATGCAGGTTTTATTATCGGAAACTTATCTTAATGAAAATTTTGGGCGCGCTTCGCGTGCATGCGTCAAGATTTACAATCAATCTCATGAAACATTATTAAGGTAATTTTACCAGCCACAATCTATGGGAGCTAGGGCGCTTTAGCCCCCCCCACCCCCCAAAAAAAAAACGAGCCCCACAAAATTGGGCAAAATTTTAATATATGATAAATATATGGTTGAAGACATAGATATACTCAGAAAATGATTTCCAAACGTCTAATTTAACCTCCAAGGGCCCGTAGCCAGTAAGTTCTGTAACGATCTCTTTCTATAAACTTCAAAAAATTTTCCCGCGCTACGCGCGCTTTCATCTATAGTTCTATCTAATAAGGGTAACGCCCCACCGTTTCAACAACATAGTTTGATTTCAAACGTTTACTTCACAAATGTTGGTCTTCCGTGTAGGCGTGATTCAGCAGAGTGGACACACGAAAAATGCATCGTCGCTAAGTTCTTTCCTCGCTTTCCTAACTTTTGGAAGAATCCTTCTTCTTTCTTGGCAAACATATTTTGTAAGAAAAAGATTTTTCAGTTACGGTAGGGGATCCTTAATGGGTAAGATGAAGAATGTAATCCCCGGCTACGGGACCATGCAAGTCCACCCGGCTTTAAAACCTCATTCATTACTATCCCTAACCATAATCCGAAACTTGCTTGAAAAAAAAAGGAAAATAAATTAAATTTCTTGGTTTTGTCCAGATTCTTCAATAAACACACCCAAACTTTTTCAAGTTTCCTTAATTGAAAAACAAAAATGTTGAAATCTTATTTTTCCAATATAACCCCAAAATTTTTTCGGCGTTGCTTCGTCGCGCCTTATATTTTGAGTATCCGGCCACTCATTGCATCTGTCGGGACTTAGGAGTAGATTGGCACCCCAGTCAAGGCGCTTTCCCCCCATGTACGGCAAACTCAAAGCACCACCCCTGGCTGAGCCTGCGTTGCAGGTTTTCATTTTGGCATTGAAGGATAACCCCCAAAGTTCGAGGGGGTCGGTGGGGGTGCGCTTCAGCGCGCCAATCCTCACAATCCACGTTGTATCACCTTTATGAACATTAAGCACAAAACGTAACCAGTGAAACTTTTATAGCATAAACTAGTTGTACATTGCTGGAAGCACGCTTGTTAGTCCTAAACCCCTTTTGCTATACCTGTCTGGGAGGTCTAAATATCATTTTTTCTTCACCTATACTCCTCCCTCCCGCCCACTCCCCATTGCTGGAAGCTTGTTCGGTTCTGGATTTTTTGATTCAAAATATAGTAAAAATACGATAGATGTAAAGTGCTTGGGCATCATAATCCTATATTATATTTAGGATGCCAGCTACAATAAGCATTGCCCCATTTCATATAATTGATCCAGAGCTCCCAGGAGGCCCTATCAACAGGTATAATGCTAGCCTCTAGATGCCAGAATAGAAGGCATTAAAGTAGTCAAAAAGGGAGGGGGGAGGGGCTTCAGGTGGTTTGTTGAGGGGGGGGGGGGGGGTGGGGCAACGTATTCTTCCTCTTAGAACAACATTACTTTCATACTTTCAGCCCTAACCAAATCTTAGTATTCACTTTAAAACTTAGGACATTTTCAGCCATATATGAGTCAGTTCCAAAAGTATCCCAAGATAAGCACCATACTTTGCATCTAAGCAAACCTTACCTTAACAAATAATCCCCCCTCCCCTTAGGCCACCTCCCCGGGACGGCAATCTTAATGAAGTGACAAAGGATTCCCCACCTTACTGTATCATACAAACGTACGGTAAAACGCAAATAAAAACGGAAGAAGATAGATTGCAATGTGTTCCGGGCCGCCACTCATTTCGAAAAAGAATTAAAACCAGTCGGAAAAATTAAGAATTCCACTTACCTTACGGACATTTTCTAGAACATATATTGATAAAGCTCCAAAAAATATCCCCAAAGATAGCTCCATTTTACATCTAAGCAACCTTAAATTAACAAAAAATTTCTCAAAGGGGTCACACACTCCCTTAGGTACACTTTCCCCCACGACGGCACCTTTATGTTAGTAGCAAAGGAAGGATCCCCACTGCTGTATGTAAACGCAGGGCGCATAAAAAATGGTGCAATTTACGCGCCACCATTCAGTTGGAAAAAATATCCATCCAGTCGGAATTTGGGACCTTCACACCCCCCCAAACATATGACCCTAGCTACGGCCCTGTTTGACCTCCACAACAAATCGTACAGTCCATCTACTTTCATCTACCTTGTTGGTCTGAAATTTTCAGTTGTACATTTTGAGATATCTGGTTCTGTTTATAAGGCTTTCACAGGATGACCTCTAGTGAACTCAGACATAAACATCTCGACCACCACCAATGAATTCATGGAAATCTACCTTTTATTTCAGGTTCTTCAATGTTTCTCTTTTGAGCGATATCCCCCCCCCCCCCCCCGTCTTCCAAATAAGGTTTTCACATCTGCCCTAGCTTTGTTTATCTAATGACTTTTCATCTCTACCACAAACAGAAGGGCTCTTGTACTAAGAGAGGTTTACATAGTTTTCAAGGTTTCCAAAAGTTAAAGGGGAAAAAATGATATCTAACTGTCAAAGAATCTAATAACAAAGCAGGATTACCAATCCCCCTCCCCCTCGCCAAAATGAAAAGCATCCCAGAAAGCCAAAGGGCTTAATAGTGATTCCTTGCCTCTTGGATATGATTTCGGTACAATGGTTTCCAGTCAAAAATACCATGGTTAAGTTAGCAAGGTTTCCACTGTTTGACCTCTGGTGACCCTAAATGACCTTTGACCTTCACCAAAATCTTTACTTCATTTCTGTGTGTGGCTCTCATGAACTAAGTATAAAAGTTATTGGAGTTTCCCTTCTTCAATCTTGACATACTGTGTATACATGGTTTCTGCTTTGACCTCTGATGAGCTCAAGTGACCTTTGTTCTCCACCAAAAACAACAGATTATAATCAATATGTTGTTTCCACATTGCAAGTATATATGAGGTTCATGAATGTTTCTAGAGATACCATGGTTTCAACAGTTTGACCACTATTGACTCCGAATGACCATTGGCCTTCCCCAAATTTGTAGACCATATGCTCAATACAGAATACCTAACTGGAATGTTGAGATTCATACACTTTCTTGAGATATCATATTAACAAGATTAAGTACACTTTGACTTCTTGCAGGGATAATTTATCCGGTATCGCATCGCAATTTGCTACACAAGCTGGCCAAATTGCTACACAAATGCAAAATTGTGTAGCATTTTTTGTGTGCAAAGTTACCCAACGGTTATCAGTGATTTTACACTACAGAAAGAAAAAGTTCTCAAAAATGCTATACAAAATTTGAATACTAAATTATTCCCTGTTCTTGTAACCCCAAATGACCTTCGACTTACACCAAAAACTATATAGGCCTTAGAAGTGGCTATGCAGTATGGAGTATATCCACATGGCAAGTAAGACATCTCTTTTGGTTATACATCTTAAGATTACATATTGCCATGCAATTTTTTAAGGTTTTACAGTTTGATCTCTGGTGACCCCAGATGAACTTAAACCTACACCAAACATTAAAGGTATCATTTCTTTGGCATGGATTATCTATATGCAAAGTATATAATCCCTAAAGCTTGCCCACCTTGAGATTCTTTTACAAACAGTTTCAGGTTTTCACTTTTTGACCTCCGGTGACCTGAAATGACCTTTGACCTCCACCAAATGAGGAATGATCTGCTAAATATATCCACATGCTAACAACAGTAAAAACCCTGTTTATCCCAACACATCGGGACTGCGAAGGTAGTTTGGATAACAGAATAGTTCTGATAAACTGCTGGGTTTCAAGTTTTGCCTTTAAGTACTGTACACTGGATCACAAGGAAACAGTGTGAAAACATTTACCAAATAATTTCAGACACGGCTAGCAAAATTACAAAAAGTTGCCTAAAAATATTTAGTTATTTTTTTTGTGATCGTTTACATGAAAAACAGTTTTGCAGACTTGTAAAATCCAGAGATTTCACTCCCAAAATTTCATCGCCTACAGTTTCCTAAATTTTGAGCCTACAGTCTCCACTTTGTGCTGGAGGGAAGCTCTAATGCTCTTCAGAGATATTCTAGTGTATAAAGTCGGCATACATGCTATCTTGAAGTGTGTGCTTTGAAAAAAACTACATGCATGCTATGCTGGAGGAAAGCTCTAATGTTCTTGAGAGATATTTCTAGAGTATAAATGTGGCATAATTTCTCCAAAAATATTGGAGGCACGTGTAGAAGACTCTCAAACAGCATTTTGCAAAGTTTTAGTTAAGTCTTCTTTCTATTTGTTTAGGTACAAAGTCCACTATGATACATAGTTTTCAGATTTAAGGAAACTAGGTCTTTCGCTATCCTAATGTATATTATATATGGGATATGGAGCCTATATGCAGACTTATGAGCTTTAAGCAAAAATTTCAAAACAAACCAGACGATTTTCCATATTACTTGACAAAGAGTTACAGATTGTTGCCTTTGCCCGGATGCATGCTGTTTTAGTCATCGTGACATCTTAACATGACTGGGAAAGTCCAATTAAAATTAGGGTATTTCTCAGTGCTGATATTTCTGTGGAGTTTTGTAAAGCACTAAAAACTTGCTTGATACTATCTTTATTGTGTTGAATATTAGTGTGGTTAAATCGCGAGGCCAGTTCGGTTAAGTTAGGTTAGGTTAGATGAGGTTTAACGTCCCAGTTTCCAACCAATTGGTTCAAGTCGAGACGACCACGGCCTTTTTTCCAGTTGTGGCTCACTGGCTTGTTTTCCCTACTCCATTGTTTATGCTGAGCACCAAGCACAAAGGCAGTAGGTTCTATTTTTAAAGTCTTTGGTATGACCCGGCCAGGATTTGAACCCAAGACCTTCCGGCTGCAAGTCGGATGCTCTAACACTTGACAACTGCGAGGCAAGTTCGGATAAACAGGGTTTTACGGTATAAAAATCATTGAGGTTTCCCTTTTGAAGATTCCGTGTTTAAAAACATTTTCATAGCTTTTACAGTTTGACCACTGGTGACCTAGCTCATGTAACCTGTGACTCCCAACAAAAACAATATGGGGCATCTACTGGGTGTGGGGTATCTGGTACATGCTAAGTGTGAGATCCCTCACAGTTACCCTTCTTGAGATCTTGTTTACAAGCAGAGCCTCACATACACACACATACATACAAGCCCACATACACACCCACACAACATCACCATCGCATTGATTCTTTCAGCCTTCAGCGAAGAACATTAAAACAAATATAGATCCTTAAGGACTGCATGAATGTCACACTATTACCAAGGTCCAGGTTTTCAACCACTGAACTCATTTCAAGACATGGCCATCAAATAAAGTTGGGGCAGAACTGCTTTCTCATCAAAGCAGTATATAAAGATACAGTATAACTATTACCTTCCCATGTGTACATCTCCTGTTTTGTATAGTCCATACTCTTCTTTATCTTGTTTCCTACCTTGGTATAAAACAGTAGCTTCAAATATTGGTGTTTTTAACATCCATGAGTAAGATGATTTTACTGTGTATTGTCTATTTCCCTTTAATATTTCTTCCACTACATGCAATTTTCTAATACAGTATAGCTCACCTTTTCCTATACAGTATAACTTACCTTCTCTGATACAGTATAACTTACCTTCCCATGTATACATCTCCTCCACTTTGTATAGTTCATACTGTTCTTTATCTACTTTCTCCTGATAAGGTGCTACTAGGTCATGGTTAACTGCTTCCAGATGTAACATTGCCAATGCTTTCTGTAAGTTAGTGACATCAAACATGTTGATGACCTTTCGTTTCTTCAGGACATCAAGGAATTTCATTCCAGGAGACTCAATCATAGATACACGTAGCACTGTGTCACAGTCTGATACAGGTATGTTACAAATTTTGGCCAATTTGAGACAATCATCTAACCTAAGATGTTCTGCAATGGCAACGGTCAATCTTCCAAACTCAGCTGTATATTGATTAAAAGTTAAAAGAAAAACACTGAATAATATGTTCCAGTAATGGAATGCTAGAAAAGTCCTCCTGATCAAGGTTTCTTTCAAGAAGTTATTCAATGAATCAAAACACCCATTACCTGAGCATTTGGGAATTGAGTACAGGACATGTGCACCTTCATATGAAACAATTGTAGGAGGCATTCAGGGCATAAAAAGGTCCTGAAAGCTTAAATGCTTGATAGTTTTTCAGAACATATGAGCTACAACTGGCATCCCTTGTAGCAAATTTTATAATCATGTTCACATTTTGGTGGATACTTGGAATGTCATTTTGTTGATTACAAAATATATTTTAAAAGGAGATGGAACAATGTTTTCTATATTCTCTCTAAATATATCATTCAGCAAGTCAAAGCACTTTAGGAGAAATGCTTCTTCTGATGAAATAAGGGCCACAAGAGCCATAATGGCACATACTTTGAAGTTCCCATGCATTTGACAGTTACACTAAATACATACATGTATCACTGTAATTTGACAATGTTAAATTGTATTTGAAATCAACTGTTACTGTAACTACTGTAGACATCAAAACCAAATGTACATCAATACAGTAACCTTGAATACTTTACTGAGAAAATATGTACCCTTATGCCCCCTGTGGGCTGGGGGTTGTTGAATATATGCCCACGGTATTCCCTGCCTGTCCTAAGAGGCGACTATAGCGAAGGACTTGAACCGTATTTGAACTGTATTTGAAACCGAACTTGAACTTGAACTGTATTTAAACTTTACCTTTTTATCTAGCTGACACTATATAACACAATCATGTTGGTGTGTCATTAAATCCCATCTAACTAACTTATCATGGATAACATAGTAGATAAAATCTGTTTTTGAGAGGTTGTATAACAGAAATGTCATTAATTCCTGTGTTGCAATACATTGTCCTTCAGAGAATACATCACACACACATACATGTATATCCATGATTACAACCAGGTTTCCCCCTGTGGGCTGGGGGTTGTAGAATATGCCCACGGTATTTCCTGCCTGTCGTAAGAGGTGACCAAAGGGAAGGACTTGCACCGTGTTTGCACTATATTTAAAACCTAACTTGTACTTGAACCGTATTTGAAAATGTATTTAAATTTAAATTTTACATTTTTTATCTAGTTGACACTATATAACACATTTGTGTTGGTGTGTCATTAAATCTTATCCAACTAACTTACAACCAGGTTTCATAGTAATAGAAATTTTAAGGAAGAGATGCCACAACCATGTGAGATAATTGTCTACAAGAATGTTAATTTCCAAACACAACCCAGAACAATTACCCAGCCTCCCACAGTTCTGCAACCCTAACACTAGGCCTACTGTATATACCAATGTTATTATAACCTTACACCATTTATTTTACCATCAACAACAGTGATGTATTAATATTAATAGCTGACACTGCATACCTGCAAGGACCGCACCACCTTCGTCTCTCATCTCCTCTGAATCAACTAAAGGTTTATCCTCCACTGGTCTCTGTAAAATAAGTTAGTGTTTATTACAAACGAAACACATCACATTAAGTATACAGTGTAACAGAATTTCTGATTCTTTTGGTGCTTTATTAACATAAAATCCTTTTAGGGTCCCCGATTTTCCGAAACGGAATTGACGATTTTTTACGAAAAATTACGGAATTTGCGATTTCATATCGCGTCCACAGAAAAGTAAACACAGAACATGATTTTTGCATTTTTAACGAAGCATAGACAAATTTATTCTCCACAAATCAAGGGCACTTGAGGACTTTTACACTTCTGACGTACGTATCTGATTCGAGAACAGAAAATAGTTATAAAGGCTCCCACATTTTACGTGACGTGAAACTATTATGCCTAACTGTTAGTTTTTATCCACCGATCACGTCGGAAGATTCCGTGTATCGTGTTTTGTACTCGACTGTACTAAGTTAGTAGTGCTACATGGTATTAGTAGCCTATCCGCTCAGTTCTCTGCAAAAAATACGTAACGTTACAGTATCTTAGTACTTCAAGGCCACTAAAATTTCCACTCAATTTACTTGGTGTACGCATCTCATGGGTGGGGCCCTATCGATATGAATATATTTTTTGTAAACTGTCTTGCCCAAAACTTACTGTACGTCCAGTTTAAAAAGATTCTCCAAATGAAGCGCAAACCCGATATATTCCCGTAATCGAAAAACTGTTGTAACTCCCTGGATAATTGCCGGTGGGGATGCATGAATTTACACGGGGCCGCTTCCCTTAGTTCATTCATGACCAACGCCCTATGTAACAGCGCAGGCAATACACTGTCCTTGCGTTATGTATTGCACACCGTACTCGGTGTACTACGAAGGTGAACTTCAACTTCGCAAGAAACTTTCTTGGGAAGTTATGACGCACTTGTTTTGGCAATTTACGTGTACGCACGCGTGTGTTATGACAATTAAACATGTAACGAATAGGAATGTGGGAAGTGGAATAATTTATGCGGGATAACGAGGCACGTGTGTAAAAATGATATATGATAATTGATTTAGCACTGGAACTCGGAAAAACGTAGCGATGTCATTGCATATCGCCAGGCCTATAGTATGGTTTGTAGACTATGTAGATGTACGGCATTGATTGTCTGTGGCATGCAAACCTCTTAGGTAATACTGTGTGAACTTTGACGCAACAATTGGATGATCGTTGTCATTTGGAGACCTTTAAATTTCGCAAATCTTGTGAGTATCAGTACTGATATTTTGTGCAGGAACTTAAAGAAATGTGTGTTTGGGGGAATTATTCAGTTATTTGCAGAAACCAGAAGTGTATTTTAGCCCCGTTTCCAGTTTTCCCAAATCGGTGGTGGTAATCCCTTGAGTGATAAAATTTTACCCATGCTATATTATTCCCGATTTATCTGACATGATAATGACATGATCGGTCGCACAATAACTATAAACCAGGTTTGTAACTTGTAGGTGTGCATGCAGGACACTTGAAAGAGAAAATGAATTTAACGGAAGATCACGGAAACTTATAATTGCCATTTATATCTGAATCGGAAACCTATGGAAAAGGGAAAGTTGAAAACGGAAAAAAACGGAAAATGAAAAGTGGAAAACGGAATTTACCATTTTGTGAAGCGGAAAATCGGGGGCTCTACCTTTTTAAACTTTAAAGAAACATACAAAGCAACAATCACTGATGAAGCAATACTGCCTTGAAGGGACCACCTATGACGGACATATAATGTAGAGCTCTAAAGGTCAAGAGCTTGGTCATGTTAGGACTTACTGTCCCTTTGGAACATAGCTCCTTTTGCAAGGAGCAAAACTCCTTCAGGAATAATGTTTGGTTTTCACCCTTGAGTTCTTTGCCAGGGAGTAGAGGGGACTTTGGAAAAAGCATATATTGTCTTGCTGTTATCATTTATCTTATTGTTAAAACAGTAGGCCTAAATATACCTTATGAAGTTCAGCCATGGCTTCTTTTGCTTGGTTCAGAACCTCTTTGAGGGCCTTTGATTCCTTGGCAAAGTCTAGTTGATACTGCTTAAGTTCACTTCTGGTAGTATCTCTGTCCTTTGCTGTTTCTTTTAAAGTCTGTTTAGTCAACTCCAGGTCTTTACTGGTGGTTTCTAACTCTTTGATTCTCGTGAGCAGCTTCTGTTTGGTCTCATTTAGTTCTGCAGTTAAGGTTTCTATCTTATTAGCATAATCTGTTTTAGTTAAATCTAAAACTTGCATGGTCTGTTCTAGTTCCTCTGTTAGCATTTCTATCTTTGTATGGGCCTCTCTTTTCATTTGTGTTAGTTCTACTATTGCAACTGCTTTACTCTGTTTTAATTCCTCTGTCAATGTTTCTATCTGTCTGTCAGATTCCGTTTTACTCCATTTTAAACCCTCTTTCAATGTTTCTATCTGTCTTTCACACTCTGTTTTACTCTGTTTGGTCTGTTTTAATTCCTCTGTCAATGTTTCTATCTGACATTCAGACTCTGCTTTACTCTGTTTTAATTCCTCTGTCAATGTTTTTATCTGCTTAGAAGAATCCTGAAGTTCTTCTGTTAAAGTCATTCTTTCTCCTTTCAGTTCTTTAATCTTTAGTTCTCCAATTTGTAGGTCTTCTCTCAACATCTTCTCCTTTTCTTGGGCTTGTACCAGCTGATATTGTTGATCGTCAAGAGTTTTCTCATGTTCCTGGTAATTAAAGTATGAAATGGAAAAACATTGAATATATTACTTGATTTTCTTTTCATCAGTTGATTATGATCCCTCGACTCTGATCCAATGGTTATAAAGGAATGACAGTAAAAGTCAAACTAATACCCTAATGCTGATCACCTCATTATCATTTCTGTAGTCACACACCCACAAAAGCATTTTACAGCAATGGCTCAGAGTATCTATTAATCCTTAGAATGTCAAAATGGGAATGGGACCATGAAATGTTCTTTCTCCTACATCCAACTTAGGGTAAAAAGAAAGCCTTTTAGTGATCACTAAACAACTTTTTGAGGTGTTTGTGAATTATGACAGCTGCTGTAAACACCTGAAAACTTGTGATCACTCCTCAGTTCCTCATCACTATACATGGAGTTAGTTCGAGGAATCAGACTGATGGTGTAGTCAGTGATGCACCTGACCCTGCCCTTTCCCTGTCTCTGGTCAGAACATATGAATTCCAACATAGTGAAACACTAACTTTTCTGCTGTAACTTTCTGAAAATCCAAGAATATCTGGAGGCCTACCAATCAATGGTGTAGTCAGTGATGTGTCCAATGAATCCCCATGCTCTGGCCTGAAAGTCATGACTATAGCAGAGAACCAGAAAGCCAAAAGCTTAGGGATTCCTTGCCATATGGATATATCGTAACAAACATGAATCACTCACATGACAAGCATGTGATCCCTCACAGTTATCCTACTTGAAATATCATGTTAATAAGGTCAAAAGCTTTTGAAATCTTGTGACACAAAATGACCTACATGCTAAATATAAACAAACCACTGGCTAAGAATGAGATCCCTCATAGTTACCCTCCTTAAAATATGATGTTTACTAGGTTTTGACCTTTTGTGACCTCAAATGACCTTTGACCTGCACAAAAAATGCTAGTGATCATCTTCTCAATATGGTCAATACACAAGGTAAGTATGTGATCCCTCACAGTTACCCTTCTTGAGATATCATGTTTACAAGGTTTTGACCGTTTGACCTCTGGTGACCTTAAATGACCTTTGACCTCCACCAAAAATACTAGGGATCATCTACTCAATATGGGCAATCCACATGATACGTATGAGCTCCCTCACTGTTACCCTTCTTAGGATATAGTATTGCCAAGGTTTTGACCTTTTGACCTCTGGTGACTCCAAATGACCTTTGACCTCCACCAAAAAGAATAGGGATCATCTACTCATTATGGGCAATCCACATGCTATGTATGAGATCCTTCACAGTAACCATTCTTGAAATAAAGTGTTGACAAGGTTTTGACCTTTTGACCTCTAGTGACCCCAAATGACCTTTGACCTCCACCAAAAACAAGAGAGATCATCTACTTAATATGGGCAATCCACATGGTATGTATGCTATCCCTCACAGTTATCCTCCTTTAGATATTGTGTTTACAAGGATTTAAAGTTTTGGCCTCTGGTGACCCCAAATGACTTTTGACCTCCACCAAAAACAATAGGGATCATCTACTCATTATGGGCAATCCATGTGCTAAGTATGAGGTTCCTCACAGTTACCCTTCTTGAGATATCGTGTTTACAAGATTTTAACCTTTTGACCTCTGGTGACCCCAAATGACCTCTGACCAGCTCCAACAAAAACTGTAAGGATCATTTACTTATTATGGGCAATCCTCACGCTAAGTATGAGATCCCTCACAGTTACCCTTCTTGAGATATAGTGTTTACAAGGTTGTGACCTTTTGACCTCTGGTGACCCCAAATGACCTTTGAAATCCACCAAAAACAATAGGGATCATCTATTTAATATCGGCAATCCACGTGGTAAGTATGAGATCCCTCACAGTTATCCTTCTGGAGATACCGTGTTTACAAGCAATTTCCAGCATATTTACTATTTGACCCCTTGTGAACCCAAATGACCTTTGACCTCCACCAAAAACAATAGGGATCATCTATTTAATATCGGCAATCCACGTGGTAAGTATGAGATTCCTCACATTTATCCTTTTGGAGATAGCGTGTTTACAAGCAATTTCCAGCATATTTACTATTTGACCCCTTGTGACCCCAAATGACCTTTCACCTCCACCAAAAAAAATAGGGACCATCTACTTATTATGGGCAACCTACCTGCCAAGTATGAGATCCCTCGGAGTTACCCTTCTTGAGATATTGTGTTTACAAGGTTTTGACCTTTTGACCTCTTGTGACCCCAAATGACCTTTGACCCCCACCAAAAACAATAGGGATCATCTACTCAATATGGGCAATCAACATGCTGAGTATGAGATCCCTCAGAGTTACCCTTCTTGAGATATTGTGTTTACAGGCAAAGCTTCACACACACACCCCCACACTCACACGACATCACCATCGCATTGATTCCTTTTGCTTACACAAGGAATCAAAAATTGAGACTAATTCAACTGTTAACAGCAGACCACGTGTGCGTGCACAGGCCCACTTGTCAATCACAAAACTCATCAAGAAACTCGTCGAGGTCAGCTCGTGTGTGGTTTAAAGGAATTTTAAACTCATCGCACTCATCGAAACTCATCGAGTTCCGTCGCCGATGAGTTGCACTGTCAACTACGACGGGATAGTACTGTAGTACAGATACAAACTTGTAGGTACGGGTACAGGATGGTACTACAACACTGCCTCATATACCATCTACATGGGGTTGTCACTGTGTCCTCATACACCATCTACATGGGGTTGTCATTGTGTCCTTGTACATCACCTGCACAGGACAGATTTGCAGTACCAGGGCACAAACTCAATAAACACACTACATGTCTCTATCTTTACAAATGTGCAATTTAGTCTTTAAATGGTTTCTGATTTCTACCAAATTAATTGCATAGCCTGATAAAATTTTTAAGTTGGAAGAGGTTTTGCAAAATCATCAACAACTTGCTTATAAAAGGAGCTTGACAAAAGCATGCACTCTAGCTAAAAATCCTGTGCAACTAAGCTACTAAGCTACACTGTAGTTGTGGGTCTGGTTTACAGAGATATAGATCCACTAGAAACTTATTTTGGTTTCCATTGTCAAATCACAAAGATATTGCTCACTTTCCATTCTACAAACATTTTATGAAACCTTTTTGCACCTGTATGGCATACTGTATTAAAATGACATGTCCTTCTCTTTGCTCAAACACTACTACATGACATTCTCAAACAACTTGAAAGATAATTTACAGTTACAAAATATGTTTTGTAACATCAGGGCTTCTTCAATTATTTGGTGTGAACCCAATCTCAACAGTATGTTTTGTTTGGAAGTTATGAAACTTTCCAGCAAATTTTGTTTCACAGCTTTTCATTGCATGATGTGAAATTTGTATTAATGTCACAGAAGCAGATGTAATGGACATCTTTTTAGTTCTTTATTTTCTTGACATGTATTTGATTAGAATTATATCCATTATTTCATTCAAGTTTAAACTTAATCTACAATGAATGTTATTCAGTGTTTTACAGTAGTCAATTAATTTCAACCTTGGTCAAATTAATTACAAGCATCTATTTATAGGGGGAGTGATAATGAGATATTCTCTTACATACACTTAGAATCCTTTTAAGATGTCACATTAACTTTGTAATTCCTTTATAACCTTAGTTTCTGTACAGTAGTACAACTGTAATACCCTACTCTGCAGTTTCCTTACCTTTACTTTACTCTCTGCTCTCTCTAGTTTACTACTCAGCTGATTTCTTTCATCCTCCCAAGCCTTCTGTCTGGTCATTATCTCTTTCATTATGATCTTCATATTTTCTAAAAATGGTTGTATAGAGAAACATAATTAACTGGGATATGATTAGCCCACACAAACAATTACCATGCATGTGGCAAAATTAAATGCTAGAGCTCACCAGAAGGCTAACATCAGCAACTCTTGTGAATGTCCACTATTTATCACATCAGTCATAATGTCCAAGCTGATTTTGCGGTTTTGTTTACCATTACATCATATTTTGGGATTTTAATGTTGTTGACTACGGCCCCATGTGCCTCTTTGTTATGATACTGATGTATTTTAATGTATGCAAAGATTTAATGCTAAATAGTCTGATATAAAACAAGTCACTTTTTTTCTTTCATCATCCATACTGTAAGTGGCACTAGTCAATGCAATATTTTGTGCAAATCCACTGTGTTTTGTGCAATTTGGGCAGGCAATTGATCATGATGTATGATTCTGATGGAAACATGAGCTCTATTACATATCAACACAATATTTGAGCTTGCTTTCAAAGTTTTTGAGAGATTTTTATGATTATTTTAGTATATTTCATACTCTTCTGTACTGCTCATGTAACTTTTTATCAGTTGCTTCTTTTTCTGCTCCTAGGTGGTAGGCTGTAACACTAGTCCCAGACATACACTTACTGTTTAAATTTGGGTGTTCAGGTGGGTGGGAGTGGTCCTAACTTTGCATAGGAAAAAGCTGCTGACTTGAAACACCACATTTAATATCAGGTATTTGTGCAAGTTTCAAGGAGCGGCACCATCATTGACACTATACTTTTCAAAGTTACAAAGCTATGTACACATGGCAGAGGAAATGTAATTGAACAATTTGTGACTCACTGTACTTTTCAAAGATGACCCACTCCCACTAAATTGTGCAGACCAGCAAAATGTGATGTACCACAGTACCACAGTACATTATCACACTGCACAGACAAGGATACAGTACAGTAGCATGACAATCACACACAGTAGTGTACTCAGCAGATTTGTGCTTGAGCAATAAAGAACAAGCTACTGTATAGCTTTGTCAGGTGGGGTGTAGTAGACAGAAGTTTTTACTTTGATTGGAGGAGGGTAAAGAGTACATTCACTTGGGAGAATTAAAATTCCATACCTGGGGTGAGATACACTGGACTTCTAAATAGAATGCAACTAAACCAGCCTTTCTCTATACCTAGAATGTCGCTCAACAAAATACTTTGAAATAAAACCATGTCACTCATGGCTTGTTCAAATAGTAATTTAGAAACTTCTACAATGCCAGCCCATGAACAGAAATCTTTTTAACCAAGACCAACAGCTTTGTAGAAGATCCAGTTACTACCAGCAGCATGCAAGCAAGGAGTATGAGGCAGGTAAGTACTGTGTGATACTATGTTACAACTTACTGCTATGAAGAGAATATCCTTCCATGGGTCCCTTGAGATCAGAAATGCGAATCTCATCACCAAGTGTGGACACTGCATCTGTCAATTCATTAACGTTGTAAGGATTCAGGTGGCCCTTCTCTTCAATGATAGTAAGAAGGCACTCCATCTTCCTCACTTTCTTCTCTCTGTCACTTAGTTTCTTATCCTCATCACCTGCCTCTATTCTCCTCATCTCCTCTTCTGTCACTCCAAAGTATTTTCTGAGCTCTTCACACTCTTGAGGTGACACTAAGCAAGCAAATGTCCTCTTCATTGCTTCAAAGCTAAACAGTTGCTCCTGAAATAAAATTGATATATTATTATTCATCAGTGGGTTGTAATTTGCTGGTAACATACACATGTAGTATGTAAGCATGTACTGTACCTCTGGATCACACTTACTTCAGTATTATCAAGTACTGTACAACAGTTTTGATCAAAGATGAAGTACACTGTTAAAATCCTAACATTATCTTCTTGATCCATCCCACACAATAGAATACTTTTTAGACCACTTTCAAGATACTTCTTTAAAATAGGAAAACCAAGGACTATGGACATACTGTATACACCCTCCTACTGTACAGTATGTTAGGACAAGCATCTGTAATATCGCAGTGTGCTATAGGTGGTGATATACATGTCATTTCAGGATATTACATACCCTCTTCATATTGAAGTAAATAATATTGAGTCCACAATGGTAGAGGTACAGTATTACAGTACAAGTGAGTGTGGTGAGTTAATCATGCGGTACAACAGGAATTTAAAAATCTTAGCAGTCTGGTAAGATTTAAATTACTCAAATGTTAGCCTATTCCCATGCTGCATGTATCTCAAACTAGAGCACAAATGGTGCAGAACAGTAAATCACCCTTGTGAAATTTCAATCCAAGCCAACATTTTTTTGGGAAGGATTAGAAGAAAATAACTTAAGTGGCATTTACTGTATGTAATTTGTTGCATGAACCCCAAGGAAATATGTAAGTGGTTTATTCAACCATGAAATAGAAGAGGCCAGTGAAGTTTGAAGCTTTTCTAATATGCCTATTTGCTGGAATGTAAAAGTAATCATGAATGAGCTACTGTAGGGTTGTTACGATATGACGATATCAGCCAAAAATATCGATATGTGATTTTGCTCCCGATATCGTTTATGAAAATGTCCAAACGATATCGTGAAAATCCATGCATGCAACACATCCGCACAAACCTGATGAGTGGCCTGAAAATGTTTGTCATGTAGTTCATTTACTTTACAGTACTAACTCACAAAAAAACTGAGTGAAAATAGCAAAGAAGATTTAGTTGATAAACCTGCAAGATCGCACTGCAAATTGGCTGACCCACGGAAAAACATGTAAAAGTGCTCGTAATACATGCACAATCGCAGCACTGCATGTAGTAAAATGTCAACTAGCCTACAGTGGAAACTGTGCATCATGTACCTTTTAAAGGAAGGCCCTGGGCACATGTGAAAAACAGCTGTACAGTAGGCTACATTATTAGCATTTCTTTCCAACAATGTTGAAAACTTTTTATGAAGTACAAATCAGCAGCCTGTGCAGCAGGCCACACCTGCAGGCTTTAGAGTTTAACCCAATGAAATAAATACAAAACTTTGTCCACTCCACAGTCAACAAGTGCTCTACATCGTAGATACCTTCAATTAACCAATGAGAGTTGAGGGTATTCTCTTTCACGTCCAAATTTGCAAGTTGCGCATTTTTGTAGCAACAAATTTGTCAGTGATAGCTTTGGAGCTCACGAGTACCTTTTATGTACCATTAACTGAACAAAGTGGGCAAGGCTTACCTTGTGCCATTTTGTACAGAAAGAAAGCCATTGCGATAGGCTGTATGCACTATGCACTGTTGCTTCAGTGTGCAGTTCTGAATGCCCACAAGGCTTGGGGAGGCACTGAATCATACATTGCAATTATTATGGCGGTTTAGTTTCCACAAATTAACTAGAGACGTAGGCCTAGTCATAATATCAAACTGGGAAAAATTAACTGTAGAAACGAACAGACTCTTGTCTCGCCTGATTTTTTCATGGCAGGTTTTAACCTGTTTGCAATTTAATGCTCTTGTCTTCATCGAAACTTTTCACACATGTTAAAAATCCCCCGAAGGTGAAGTACGCTGTAAACACCAGGGAAGATACAAATGCGTCGGCTTTTTTGTGTGCGCTTACATTTGGGTAAAGATTTTTTTTGTAATAAAATTTGAACTTTGTCGCAAGGAATTAAATTCTGTTTGCTACCGTGTACATTCTTAATATGATATAATTTGAGGGTGATTCATACACATTTGGTCCCATCCAACTCCGTTCTAATTCTGATGCTGATTGCCTGGTCACACAAACCTGTGACCTGTTAAACATTGCACTAGTCCCGGTTGCAAAAGTTGCAAAACTACTGCAGAGTGCAGACTGTTTTTCGTTTCAATATGCAGTCTCACTGCTGTAAGGAAAAATAAACAGAGTAATAATATAATGATAGCAACGGGCCAATTTCTAACTTCTTTCTTTCTTCTTGGGTAAGGCAGTCTTTGTCACAAATTACATCGGCATTGGGGATGTCCCACCAATATGGCCACTAGCCATGTACTGCAGTTTTTGACATGGTGCTTCAGTAAACCAAACGGGATCCGCGATATCGCGATATCGTTTGGGTATTGAAGGCAACTTTTTCGCAATATCGATAACGAAAATTTCGTATCACAACAACCCCAGTTGACTAAGATGGTGAATAAAGTCAACGTCCAGTTAAAAGATCATCTCCTGTGGTTTCTGGCCTAACTGACAGACTTGCCTGCATTTACAGCACCATCACACACATCTCCATTTCCCTTCGCTATCAATAAATAAGGCTTTCCATGCATAACACTATAAAAAACAAATAGAACAATAATTATAATTCTTTGCGACAAAAATTATTGAAAGACTGTAGTAAGCTTTGTGGTTCTAGGGTAAGGCCTTCACTTGTACAGTACATGTCTATCGACTACACAGTACATTTATGGGGTTACTGTAGGTCAGTAGTGTACGGTACATACTGTATACTGTATGATGTATTAGGAAACAGAAATATGCCAAGCCCTCTAAAGAAGGTAGTTCCGTAAACAAAATGCTTGGCACTGAAACTTGCAAATTTATTTCATTTTGAAGCTTACCTAGGTCTTTTACTCATGTCATTTTGAAGCTTACCTAGGTCTTTTACTCATGTCATTTTTACTTTTAGGGGGTTCTCGACTGATTGGATTATTTGTATCCTTTAAATGATCTTTTATGCAATTACAACATATAGTCTACAGTACAGTACACAATGCTTGGAAAGACCTGTACTTTACCAGTGAGATGATACCATGACCCTCACTAGGACTAAAAATCTTGCACCGCTGGTGCAAATATTTGGTGGAAGCATTCACAGATTCCTAAAGCTCTCACTGCTACATAGTTTAAAGCCATTTTAAAATGACATGATTATACCTTTACTGAGTACTTTTTATTATTTGATTAAGATTCCCACGGTTCCACTAAAACCACAGAAAGTTCCTTGTTTGGCTTCTGTACTGCATGTGAATAATGCAACACACTCACTTGATTGGACATAAACTATTTTTCAATTTATTTTAAGTGAGTTTTAGTGTTTTGTGTAAACTGAAAAACTACTGGCAAATTTGCTGGATCGCTGCTCCCTCCCATGAAAGAAATTTGTACAAATTTGTAAAATCTATGCATGGGTATATGCTGCAACATGTTTTGTGGATTTTACCACAAACTTTAACAAGATTTTGAGTAACAACTTCTGTGTGTACATTATCTGAGTCCCCAGTATCCAGTCGCTGACACACAGAATATTTGCTGAGCGTCCAGAAAACTATTCCCATGTCTGAGACCAGCAAACTTGCCTTGTCTGAATCTGACTGTTAAAGCTGGCATGATGACAGTCCAGCAGGATGTCATTAAAATGCTGTACAATCATGCAGCAGCACACCTTCAAAAGTACAGTACTCCAGAACTCCCTGCACAGTAGTAAAAGTGAAAGGCTTACTGTAGCTCTACCCAAGAGTAAAGTAAATAGTAGCATTTAGGCATTTCCGGCTCGCTTCGCCCTACCACCTGCCTCCTACAGTGTCAAGAGTCGGGCATTCCTTACATTCCAAGATGGGCCTCTTTGCAAAGAAATCATTGGGCAACAGTAAGTACAGTATAGTGAATGCTTTGAGACCTACAGGATTGCATGCAGCTTTGGCAGTTCAAGACTTAAGTAGGACTTGAACTGTTATTTACTCTACAGTTGCCTTTCTTGCGGCCATACCCTATAGTTTCCAAACATTAAGGAAAACTGTTTGCAAGAGCGGGGGGGGGGGGTTCCTGGAAGTACTGTACATTAGTATCACTGAGCCAGTGATTAGGCTTGTGCGAGCATGTGCATGGCTCAAATCCATTATTCCCTCACTTATCTGTAAGATAGTTTGCTACTGAAGAAGTCATGTTATGGGTGTCAGGCAATACTCTTAGAATTAACCTCCCCCCTCCCTTCGATTTTCTGGAAAAAAGGGTGGTCTGCCCCTTGCCATTCTAACCCAAGGACAGATGCAGTCCTGATGTTCTGGATGGGAAGGAGTTTGGCTTCAAGAAGGGGTCCAAGGCTGTTTCTTCTCCTGGAAGTTATAAAATCCATGACTGAGGAAACCATATATCTGTTAGTTTTTACTGGCCTGTTACCCATGAATGTTGCCTCTTCTCCATATAGGCTGCTGTATACAGTACATTGTGTTGTACAAAATGCATACCTACTATACACCTAGACTCTTCCATATCTACTGAGTCAATTTAATTACCTTCAAAAGCATAGGAAGTGGGTAGGGGGAAGGTGGGCTGGGGACTTAATTCCCCCCCCCCCCCCCCAATAAAAATGTGGTGGGAGAAGAATTTGCAGTACATAATTTTCCATAAAATTTGCCCAATTAATTGCAACAAATTGCATCTAAGAACCTTCAGATATTCAAAAAGTTTCCTGAAGGGGAGGAGAACAACCCTCTCCTGTGACCCTCCCTTAGGAAAGCAGTCCAAAATAATGATCTTCCCCCACCCACTCCCCCCCCCCCTCATGTGGGAACAGTTTCTTATTCCTATGCATACAAAAATTATTATACAGGTGTGGTCAGGGATGTAGCTAGCCAAATTTGAGTGCCGGGTAATTGTCCTATCTGGGGAAAGCACCCCACCCCACCCCATGGCATCTACTAAATTTTCAGCCATTCATTTTTCATTTTTCCCTCACTTTACTTAAGGGAGTAAATTTAGGGCTAGTTTTAGGTCTCGGTAGGCAAATCAGTGGTGTGCGGTGAGACGTGTGTTTGCCTGGAGTGCTGGGCGTGAATATCGAGTGCTGGGTGTCACCGCCCAGCACCGCACACTGTACATGTAGCTACATCCCTGGGTGTGGTGTACAATTACAGGGGTCTGTAGACTTCACAATCCTCAAAGTTGAAAGGCCAAGTTCAGCTTAGCTTTTTAACCTCCCAGCTGGAAGTATGTATGTCACATTGCAACTCTGGAAACTGTAGGCCTATAGCAAAGATGTACTGTACAGAGTTCAGGTCTCAGGTTCATACTGAGTAACTCTAGCAGTGAGTGCTAATACTGTAGCTGTCATGGTCTGATCCTTACAGATTTAGATAACTTTGCAATATTCTCTACCTTTGTTTTACTGTATATCTGGCTGTTTAGTAGGAGGGGAAAAGGGAATGGGGTTGGATCATGTGACTAGAATGAAGGTAACTATACTAGACAAAAACTCCACAGAGGGTTAGAATTAAGGTTTGGGTAATTATCATTAAGATTAGGATTAAGTTAAGTGCAAGAGTTTGTGTAAGGAAACCTCTGGTCTAAAACATTGACTGTAGTGAGCCATGCTGCTATATTTGATAAGCACTTGAATTTTTGAAGGATAATCATAAAACTCAATTTTTGCTTGAAAACAGTTGGAGAATAGATGTACTGCATACTGTAATATGAAAATATGTTTTCAGTGTTTACAGTACAGTACTTTGATACAACTGATATAAGTCAAGAGTATCTACAAGCATATACGGCAAAACTAGTGCTGGGTGATATTGACTTTTTTACCATCGCAATAACAAAACAAAATTTATCGCGATAATTCAATATTCACGATAATTTTCATGTTTCACTCAAACTTCTGTACAGAACACTGACAAGGCCTAAGTATCGGTGTTTGCGTACATTACAGATCTATAGCTAACGTACGATTAATGACTGTGCGAATTCATTTTGCTCTCTCCTCGATGGAAAACTTTGGAGAGAAATGATAAACTTTCATCGATTTTGCAATGTAAAAAAGAATATTCAATAAAAAAACATTTTGGAAACAGCAAGAAGAAATAACGCAATGCAAGGCAAATTATTTTACATTTTTTTACAAGAGAGTATTGTCATTTTTGAATTGTTGTTATCGTATCGTGATAAAAAGAAATTATCGCGATAATGATAATTTTCGATATATCGCCCAACACTAGGCAACACCCAACACTACTACTGTACAGGCCCATTATACTAGACAGACTGCACACTAGTCGAGTGCTACTGACAGTACAGTAAGGACGTGTTAATTGCTTGTAAGTGAAAAACCATATTTGTTTTACAAAATTAATCAAGTGTAGGCTCTCCTCTTTCTACAGTGTGACTGGTACTGTAGCCTGCTATGAGACTATTCCACATTTCGTGTTTTGGAGCAAATTTGGTCAGGCAAGCCACAGGAAGTGAAAAATTTGCTTCATATGAACCCAACTTTTCAAAATCAAAACCGTGATATTAATTTACACCATAGACTGAGCCATTATGCAGGGCTGACAATTTCAAGATGAGTGCACAACCTAACAAAAACATCACAGCTGCTTGTGAGTGGAATATCTGTACTCTATGTGTGTGTGTTCTTTTAAAAGAACCATTTTAGAGTTGATTTACAGTATATCAATCAAGTAAGCCAATTTCTGGTCGTCTTGGATAACTATTGTACAGTGTCCCTGCATATTGTCCCTGCATTTAAAACACATCACAGCTCTTACAAAACTTTAATCCAGTGAAGGACATCAAACTACGTAGACAGCCCTTCCTACAAGTCTAAATGTACTAGATAAAACCCAGGAGCATTACACAGGAGAGTTTTCATTCGTAATGTTTTTTCTGAGGCTTCTAAAATACTAAAATCCATGAATTTCCAGTGGCTTTGCCCCTGGATGCTACAGTACCTGGGGCCCTAAGGTGGGCCTCTGGACCCCACCCATTTTGGGCTTCATACTTCGCTCCTGCAATGCATGCTATGCCTGCACAGTTTCGTGTTCAGACATACATCATACAGTATGCATTTTTGCCCATCCCCCCCCCCCCCCCCCCCCATCTCAGAGATCTGCCCTCCTGACATGATGTGACAGTCACATTCCATGCATCACAGGCGTGACTTTGTCAAAAATTTCAAAATACACCAAATTCTTGCAAAACTACTGTACTCCCATACCCCTGGTGTCATTTGTGATGAGCAACCCCCATGTTACATGAAACTGGTCATGTACTGCACTGTGTCTAAGTTTACTGGAGAGTTGCACAGAATATGTAAAAATGTAAAAATGGCTTGAACCCCCCCCCCCCCATCCCCCTCCAACTTGAATTTTATTCTGGAATAGAAGGTCAATGCAAGGAAACAAATTCGCAATAAAACAGCGGCCATCGCATCTTGTTTGGAATCCTTCCCCCTGATGTATAATACTGTGTTTGGTCAAAATTACAGCAACGAAACCTTGCCAATATTTTTCTATGTTTCTCCTTGAAATTTGGCAGACATTAATTCCTTAATTAAACAGTACCCCTCTTTACAGTTTAAATAATTCATCCATAGCTCCTGCATAACTTTTGATCACTTTCAAGCATTTTGCAGATCAAAATTATATTGGAAGAGTTTTTGTTATTTTCTGTCATTTGCCGTAGGCTACAGCAGGGGTCGGCAAACTAGGGGTCGCGACCCTTTTGAAGGTCGCGAAAATATTTCGGAGGGTCGCGAAGAGGATTCGGGAGTGAAAAAATAATTGCCAAATTTCTCGTTAAAAATAAGTAAGTGATTCTAATCTAAGAGCCAGTGATCTGTCTCATGTCGCGGGTACTTCACATGCAACTAATCGGTCAGATGCTCCGTTTTGTTCCAAAGCAACCGCATGTGCCATTATAATAGACAGAATTTGAATACAAGACGCTGCCTGGGCGTACCCTGCACTGGCTGGAGAGTTTATCTCTCACTGGCAGTATATAAGTATGCAATTGGGTACATTGTAGTGCTATACTCGTCATTATCATAATTTCACAAGTGTTATAGTCAATATAGTGAATGCACACTGTACGTAGGTGTCCTACTAACTTTACACACTACTCTCATATGCCTTATCAGCTTATCTGTGAAGTTGCATCAAAATGGGGAAGACTAAATCTTACAAACATGATTTTCTGAACTATGGTTTTACTGTGACTGTCGAGGGGAATCCCCAATGTGTCCTGTGTTATCAAGTGCTTTCTAACTCGTCCATGAAACCGAATAAACTGGCCAGACACCTAAAGACGGAGCATAACCTGGACGTTGGAGACAAGGATCCGGGATACCTTCGCAGGAAGTTGCGGGAACTAGCGGCGCAAAAGGATCCATTCAAAAAGTTATCGCAAACTGAGAAAGGGAAACTTCGAGCCAGTTATTTGGTTTCTGCCAGAACTGAAAAAGAAAAGAAACCATTCAACATTGGAGAGTCTTTGATTCTCCCAGCAGCTCTTGACATGTGCCAAGAGGTGAGAAGTCATGTAAAAATAATTTTGTTTATTACAAACAAAAATCCATTCCATGTGTTGAATTCATCACTAGGTGGTAGCATGGTGCAGAGGTCTGAGTGTTGCACTTACACCCATAAGGTCCGGGGTTCGAGTCCCAATCACACCTTGCTTGTTCTTCAAAAAGCTGTGCGGTGGTTGTTGGTGGTCTCACAATTTTGGTTTGCTACCACCTCTGTCAGCCTTAGGAAAGTGGCTGAACGCGGAGAGTAACACTCACATCCGGGGGTAGGAACGGTGGGACGTAAAATGGCGGTCACGGGAACAGGATGGGATTGGTTTCACCCTTGCCTCGATGTCATCTGAGCAATAGTCGAAAAGAGAAGGCGAGTAATTATCGCCAGTGCTTATCCACAATCAACATGTCCAAGGTTCTTAGAATGAGCCTTAAGTGGCTTCTTGAACCCGAAGTTTCAAATCAAACTCAAAATCATCGATATTTACTGTGGACGTTCTTGGATTCTGATAAACAAGGCCCTAGGAATTAAGCGAGTAAATGGGTTTATGCTGGATGCAGGTGAGGCATCGTTGTGATTGGTAGTTTGATATGGAAATTCTCAGTAAGAGTTACTTTCTGCTTCTCTAATTTTCAAAGGTGATTGGAGAAGACGGCGCTCGAAAATTAAAGAAGTGCTGCTGTCAGCTAAAACGGTTCAACGACGAATACAAGAACTCTCAGGGGACATTGAAAGTCAGCTGATATCGAAAATGAAAAACTCTAAGTTCTCGATACAGCTCTATGAATCTACCGACATCACAAACAAAGCTCTGTTTTTAGTTCGTGAAGTTCCATGGGGACGAGAAGTTCTTCGAGGACATTTTGTTCTGTGGGGAACTGGAAGAGCGCACAACTGGGGAGGACATTTTTCAACTGATTGATGGTTACATGGATAAACATGGGATCAAGTGGACTAACTGCGTCGGAGTTTGCACAGACGGGGCAGCGGCCATGGCAGGCAAGAATAGCGGTGCTGTGAAACGTTTATTGGAGAAGGCACCGGACGCCAAGTGGATCCATTGTTTCCTACATCGAGAGAACCTTGCAGCTAAGAAAATGTCGCAACCACTCTCGGAGATGATGGGCCAGGCGGTGAAGATAATCAACGTTATTAAGAACAATGCCCTGAACTCGCGCTTATTCGAGAAGTTATGCGAACGGATGGACTCTGACCACCTCAAGCTACTTTTCTATAGCAAAGTGCGCTGGCTATCGAGGGGGGAAGCGTTGAACCGGTTGGTCGAGCTACGTCAGGAAGTGGAAGAGTTCCTTCGAGAGAAGAATTCTGCACTAGCGGAACACTTACAAGATAATTCGTTTGTGTCAGTTCTCGCATACATGGCAGACATCTTCGATAAACTGAATGAGTTGAACTCGTCAGTGCAGGGTAAGAACAGCTCCGTTTTCCAAACATGTGACAAAATCGAAGGTTTCAAACTGAAAGTCGGACTGTGGGTTAACGCCATCGATCAGGGAAACTTCCAGATGTTCCCAACGCTCTCAGAAGTTCTCATCTCACTGAAATGTCAAGCACCAGGAGGCATCATGAGGGAACACTTGCAAAAACTAAGCGAACAACTGAAATCCTACTTCGATTACGACCTTCGAGAGAAAAATGAATGGATCCGTAATCTGTTCGTCATTGAGCCCAATGATCCACCAACCTTAACATTGATCAGGTGGCTTCCCTGATGGAACTGAAGTGTGACGGTTCCTTGAAGACTATATTCCGTGAGCATACGTTGCAAGAATTCTGGTTGGCTATCAAGGGCGAATATTCAGTATTAGCTGACAAGGCTGTGGCATTGTTGTTACCGTTTTGCAAGACCTGGATGTGTGAGAGCAGCTTCAGCGTTGTAGTCGCAACCAAAACGAAGGCTCGAAACAGGATTTCAACGGAGAATCTTGAGTCTATTCTGAGAGTTGCACTTTTTCCACTCCAACCGAGAATCGATAACATTATCAGAGAAAAGCAAGCTCATCCATCCCACTGAAAAATATGTTAGAAGCATGAGCATCTGTTCATTCTCACAGACTCCCAAATGTTTGTTGGGGATGGAGATTGTTATATCTGGGAAAATATGTACGGAAAGTTTAAGGGAGCATTTCCAGAAGATGAAGAGGGTACCGTATATTGATGTTTCCCATCTATTGACGTCATGTCTGCAAGTATTTACTTTTGTGAATAGTTACACATGTGTTAAAAAACTTTCGAAGAGAGGTTTTGTCTATCTTGCAAGAGATGTGAGACTGTCAAAAAACTAAAAGAAAAAATTTCTGATGTGAAAATAGTATTTGTTTTATTATTAACACTGCATCAACCAATACTCTGAATATCAAAAAAATTGTCTCAACCTGCAACATTCGACCGACGCCGTCGAAATTATATGTTAGGGCCACCAAGATTCCGGATATTTAGAAAGTTGGGGCCACTGCCAAGCAATAATAAGTTTGGCAAAAAGGGACCCCTGGGGCATTACAGGCCACGGGTTCCAAATTGCTTGCATTTATTCAATAATATGAAGGTTTTTTTTTTTTCCACCACAATTTTCTATCAAAAAAAAAAAAAAAAACAAATTCCCTTCATATCTTTTTAGAATATGACAAGGCTGCGGAGCATAATTTCAGTTACAAACCTTGATTATATTAATCCAAGGCGGCGAACTCAGTCGATGCCCATTTTTGTAACTTTTCACTGCTTCCATATTTCTTTTCCAAAATCAAAAAACAAAAGTAGCTGATTTTTTTTGGTTGCGATAAGTTAAAAATTTTCGTTCACTTGCTCCTTCCTGATGGATGTTAAGCGTATGGGAATTTTTTTAGGGCAGGGTTTTTTCAAGATGTCAATTTTTGGTTGAAGATTTTATCTTTTTGGGGCAGCAAAATTCAAATCTGGTAACCAAAAAAAATTTAAGTTTTAAAACAAACACCGCTATGTATTTAATCTTTCCTCCTGAATTCAGGGCGTAACTAGAAAACTTAACTCCAGACAGTCTCCAATGAAGTGTTTCTATGGTCGCAAAACAAAAAAATGTTATCTCTTTTTTTGCCTACACGATAAATCTGCTAATCCTAGTTCTTTTATAGTCCTATATGTTTAGTGTACTCACCCAAGCTATACATCTCTATTTCACCCCTGTTTCTCTGTTTCGCTGTTATTATCATCCTGTCTCTGTCGGAAAATTCTGATATTCCTTTTGTTTGAGACTCCCAGTCCTTCCCTAATCCACCCCCCTTAGCTCCTTCCTTTAGTCCTCCTTAGTTCTCTTAGTTAGTCGTTTTTCTATAACTAGTAGTTAGTTCCTCCTAGTGACGTCATCATCAACGTTTTTCCCCCCCAAAAACTAATAAAAAAATTTGTTTTTTTATTCAAAGAATAAACAATGGATTTCCTCTCTTTCGGATATGACTCATCAATACTGCTACCAGGTTTCATACCTCCGTCACTGGCTGAGATACTCCGAAGCCACCGCTGCGTACTATTTGCTGTAGTTATCCTGTTTCACTCTGATACAATACTACCGTCAAACACTGATAATGATAACACTCTGTTACGTGGCCATGCTGCTGTACATACAAATATTGTATCATTTATTACTTGTAAATCCCGAGGACAGTCGCCACCTTTAATTCCTTTTATTCTGATTTTTTTCGTTTCTTTGAGATCATTATTAAACACCAACACTGTCTGTGATCTACGTAAACCTATAAATATCTCCCCCTCCCTGACAGCTAGGCACATAGTATCACCATTCACTGATCTAGCAAGATCTTTAACACTTTACTTTCGTTTTTGCGTATCAATAATTTCAATTTTAATAAATCGTTGACACAAGTCTACTGAATTTACTGACATGTTTTGTCAAGGAAATAAACATATCGATAATACCAATAATTTGGATATTTTTTCAAATGCATTTGGAATAAAATAATTTTAAATTTGGAGTCCCTAGAAGCAGAATTGTTTCCAGTAGTACCGAAGGTCGCATGTATGTTATCGTCTGCACTGCTGTGGTACCCAGATAACATCAATATTTCCAGACAATTTCGAGTATTCGGACCTTTGTTTACATTTTTATTTGCTACTTCGGGAACCCTGTCTAGAAAAATATCAATATTCATGTATATTTCTCTTAAAGAAAAAAAAGGGACATCGAAAAAGATATGCATATTTATATATAGAAGTCTCCAAAGTACTGGAAATAGTACAGCAGTACCAGCAGAAAACTTCCTACGTTGACATAGTACACCTCACATAACACGCACCAAGTTGCACGTTTCTAGTGAAAAGTTAGGAGTGGGGGTAACGAAACATTCCTGGATTACCGAATATGTAATAACAATCGGTAATAAAACATTCATTTATGATAAAATAGCGTTTAAAAAACGTGATTGGACATTTACTTTGAATTATTTCCATCGAAATTGTAAAATATAGCGATTTTTCTGAAGGGAAAATGATTCAGGAAGAAGAATACCGTTACTCATTAATTATTCATAAGGTATTTAAAACAGCGCATGCGCATAACCGACATAGGCCTGTGTACATACGTGTATGGTACATAAACACATGCACGTACGACGTATAGGCTATACTGCAGTACGTAGTGACATATCCACCAGTATGCTTTAAGTAGCGCGGGCTTTTTAAAATTGCTCGTCATTTGTTCAAACCCTAACGGACTTGTTCAGGTATTCTTGAGATTTTAAGTTACTTCCAATGATGGAATTTGCCTAGGATTCAGCTACTGATTTTGGGAGATAAACAGTCACAGAATTTCAAACGTACATTTGGAGAAAAGTTTGGACATGTTAGAGATCTCAGCCCTAACAAGTAACAGCTGTAACATATCATCAGTAACGCTGATTTCGTTCGAGGATTCAGTGCTCGACAAGGAACTTTTGTGTAAGTTGTAACGTTACTGAGGCTTGGGCGTAGGCCTAGGTTATTTCACTTTGAATTATAACCGTTTATGGATCCTTTGCCTCCACAGGGTTTCACGTAAGATTTGGGAACAAAAGTGTTTCTTAGAAATGGAAGCGTTTTCGTAGGCCTTGATGTGACTAGGCCTAGGCCTAGTGAGTAGTGTCACACCAAAGCCCTAACGTTGGATATATCATATCATGCTCAGCTAGGCCTATGTTAGTCCGCAGTCTACTGACCTAGTATTTGTGAAGCTTTGGGGCTTCCCGTACTAGTTCAGGGAACAAAGTGTAGGCTACGTGAGAACTAGGCCTAGGTACCCTAGGCTAGGCTAGTCCGCAGTCTGCTGACCTAGTATTTGGGAAGCTTTGGGGCTTCCCATACTATGTGTGTCAAGCCAGCCATATCTAAAGCACAGGCAGTTCTAACGTTATTTAGTACGTACATATATATAAATAGAAAAGGTAGCGCACTTCTTCCACACCAAGGCGTTCAGTAGCCAGATTTGGCTGGAATGCACTAATACGGCCAAATCCTCAAATGTTTTGGCCAAACTGGCAAATCTTTTACTAACTTGGCCATGTATTTGTACATATATGGCCAAATAGGCCAAATCTGGCTACTGAACGCCTTGGTGTGGAAGAAGTGCGCTACCTTTCTATTTATATATATATGTATGCATTATATAACGTTAGAACTGCCTGTGATCTAAAGCTAGGTGATCTTTTAAATAGGCCTACAGTGTATATAGTACGGCATTATATTCATCCGCCGGTGATTTCATTCTTTATTTACCGTGGGTTATTCAAGGATAATGCACGGTCACCTGACCGTAATTAACCAATAGAAGTTGAGGATTTTAACTAAGTATGAATGAACATGAGATGAGTAGGCTAAACCAAGGGTTGCCACAGCACAACCTAAAACAACCCACTCAGTAATCAGCTCTGATTCAAGTCCTACAGTACTATATGAGAGCGGCAAAACCGCTAAGTCCAAGGTAACCTCAGAAAAAAAGCGATGTGTCCCCTGTTGTCAGGCAAATAGTAAAAAGTAGGTCCTGGGCCTATACAGGATCCAAATAATTTAGCTCTCATTTTCTCCCTCCGGTTTCTACCATGCTTGTAACTGGCCTACAGTATTAACCGCCGCATGCAGGTTCTGACTTCATCTGCAATATTCTTGTGAAACCAAAATAGCGGGTAGGCCTTAAAAATAATTTTGCATGATTAGCGACAACTTTGCATGATTAGTGACAACTTCTGCAACCTAAAGGCCCCCTTTCCTGCCTGGGAGGCTTTGATTCTACCAAGCGCCATATTTATTCTGACCCTAAGCACATTTGTGTCACAGCAAGCCAGCCTTTTCTGCCAAGGTTCCCTTCTTATTTCTAGCTGCGTAGGCATTTTGTTTTTATCAGTGAATCAATGTAATTTACCAAAACCAACAACGCACATCCATCCTTGCTAATACTGCTCAGTCCCCCACCCCTCCCCCGATCAAAAATTCTTTGGTGAAAAAAGCAACAACTCTCTAGTAAGAATTATATTGTTTAGAATCTCAATCCAAGCCCACCGGCTTTCAAACTGTGCGAGTGCGGACCCTTTGAGATACAGACATGTGCGTGCACAGTTCCCCGCATAGCCTGACATTAATAACCAAACCAACTGCATTTGTCGGTACATTCCACTAGGGCCCGCTCAGCTGACGTAAACCTGAGTACTAAAAATTCCCGTTAAAATTCTTCAAAACATAAAAAATTAACCCAATGCCATGTGTAGAATATTACAGAAGAGCTAGGTATCGGTACTTGTAATAGCTTGTATACTGCGGAAGAGTGTGATATTCCTTCAATATGTAGTCCTAAAAATGGTGCTTAGTGTCTTGAACGATCGCACTAGAGATTTCATTAACAGTTGAATGGGTTGCCCGGTTTCAAGAACACGGTTTCTGAATGAACTTACGTAGTATTTTCCATACAAGGCAACAGTAGGCATACTCAGTATGAATGAATGACGATGTAAACAAACTTGTGGCAGTAGGCTGTGCACAGTACTGTACTTGTAGCTCGCAGGCCACCAAGAAACAAGGGCATCACACCATACCGTGTATATGTACCAGAGAGCTTCCACATATGGCAACACAGTTTCTATGTACTGTACATTTGTTTGGGGAGATCCCGCCCAAAATCATAACATGCAGCACACAATACAATAACATTACAATTAATTTATAAAGCATACAAGTTCTACACAAAGTAATCAAAGGCGCTAAGGTACAATGGTTAAAGCAATAAAACATAAAACAGTAAAACGGAGAACAAAAAAGGACAAGAAACAAAAAAAGAATAAAAACTAGAGAATAAAAACTTGGGTTCGTTTTGTGCAGCTGCCACAAAAGGAACTGCAGTACGTTCTACCCGAAAACTCGGCTTATGTAGGATGATTGCTACTGCCGTGAGAATTCTAACTTTTGCTTGGCCCTGATTCATTGAATTACGTATCTGTAATGTGACTTCTATACATGGGCGTATCTTTGAGGTTAGCATTTTGAGAGGTGTCAAAATTTTGCAGGTTTATATAATTTTAAATGTTATGGAATGGAACACTTTTTTGAGCATGGTAAACTGATAATTGCCGGTGACTTCAGGAAATAAAAGAAACCTTGAAATCAAAAAAATCATTGGGATATGCCTCATGGAATTTGGAACTTCGATCGAAAAAAAGCTACCTGTATGTACTGTATTCGTGTGCTGATCTGCATGTTCCCATACAGTATTGCATGCACCAAGGTGACTTTGAGCGCCAAATTGCGATAAAATTATGCAGACAGTAGTTTTTGTAAACAAGACTTTCAGTGTACGCTGTACAGCTTATATTTCCGATCATTTTGAACTCAGTCACGTATTACATATCAACAACGAAACAAAAAATTGAGATCAATTCAATTGTTAACAGCAGACCACATGCGTGTGCACGGACTCACTTGTCAATCACAAAACCCATCAAGGAACTCGTCGAGGTCAGCTTGTGCGCGGATGTACTAATTTGCAGACTGCAGACTGCAGACTCGGATTTTGCAGAATGGATGTTACAAGATGCAGAATGTTGTACTAGATAAAATAATGAAAATTCCATCAAGTTATTCTTCTGAGTAAAATACCTAAATAAAAATTGATCAGAATCTTAAAATAAACACAAAGTTAATCGGCGAGTGTCTTTTCTTGTCCAGACTTAAGCTATTTTCGAATTAAACCGGATTTTTCTCTAAGGTGCCTTCCTCATAAAATGCATTTTGCATTTATGAACGAGCAAAGCCTTCGATCAGTTTGCGTAAAACCCTCACTAATTAACCATATACAGTAAGCCTGAGCCTGTCTTGGCCGCCACATGCACTTCGAACGAGGTGTTTAAATCCAAATTCAGCGACTTGCGCCACGTTGTGCACGTTACTCTTGTATTTAGCCCCTATTTATCACTGCTCGACATACTCGACCCCATTGCACTTCATCATTGATATGCCCTGGTTAGCTGAACATGTTTCGCACAATGAAGCATAAAGTTAACCAGATGCAATACACCGGGTACTATCTCGGAAAATTCGACTTAATAAATTTACAAATATTAAAATATCGGAAACATGTACTTGTGTTGGAATGTTTAAGCAAGGGACTTCTGTGATTGATAATTAAAATCAAAACCAGATTGTACTGGACAAAACATTGCAATCGAATTCTCGAAGCTTCGATGAGTCAAATTTTGAGACTAGAAAGTCTGGGTTGTCGAAAGTCTTGCACTTCAGGTATGTGTGCCCAACGTAGACGACGCATGCATCGCTAAGTCAAATCGAGACAATTGTTCGTTCTCAGTTGAATTTTGATTGACCATTATCCTTCATTTTTGAATCTCAAGGTTTTTTCATATTCTCAGTCATTGTAACCTCTCAACATAAACTGAAGGATTTTGATGCTCAAATGACTTCTTGAAACGTACGAGTGGGAATCTATGATACGAATAAATTACAATAGGCCTATCATATAAATCCATAGAGACTGTCTAAAATATGAAAAAATATTCGATTTGCAGCTCAGCGCATGCGGGGCATTTTCAAATTGACCCATCAAATGTGGGAATTTTAAATTATGAACATTCATGAAGACGCGATTCTCTTGCATGTCCGAATGTGGTGCGAAATTTTTTTTTCTGCACTTTAAAAAAGGTATGACTAGCAATCAGTAGCACTGAGTTGCGAAGGCGTGTCGTAGTAGCGCCAATTCCTGCAGGCCGCAGGCGGGAGGAGCCGGCCGGGGAGGTGGCAGAAAGCTTGGTTGATTTAGCTCCGAGGTATTTTACGCGGGTGATTTTCGTCTGGAAATTCGAAGCGCACTAGGCTATAGCACTTCATTTTGAGAGAATAAATCGGCATGCTGAGTGTATAAAATAGCCAAAAAATACGACTTTGAGTTTTGGACGGAAAATTGGGGACCTTATTCCCACTCAATGTAAAATGAATGAATTCACGGCAGTATGTATAATAGTAGGCCAGGATACTATGCAGTTGCGCCCGGTCAGATTAGAGTATTTACGGTGGCTCTACAGGCAGAAATGAAGGATCAGCGTACGTGCATCTTCGTTGCTAAAATGTTGTTCATATCGTGGCCGAGACTTTGTACTAGCTACTGTATTTGACTCTAATGGGCAGAGAGTTACCACGGGACTCTTGGGAGTACATAACCCGTCGCGATTTACGTATACTAATCGAATGTTTTTGCTTATTCAAAAGTGCGAAATGCATTTCACTGTGAACCCACCATAGAGAAAAATCAGGTTCAACTCGAAAATTGCTAAAGTCTGGACAATAAAAGACACTCGCCGATAAAGTTTAAGTTTCTTTTTAAGATTCTGATCACTTTTATTTCTGTATCTAATTCAGAAGGGTTCCTCGACGGAATTTTAGTAATTTTTATCTATTACTACGTTCTGCATTTTGTAACATCTATTCTGCAAAATCCGAGTCTGCAGTTGCAGTCTGCAGTCTGCAGTCTGCAGTCTGCAAATTAGTACATCCGGCTTGCGCGTGGTTTAAAGGAATTTTAAACTCATTGCACTCATCGAAACTCGTCGAGAATTCCGTCGCCAATGAGTTGTACTGTCAACTACGACGAGATAGTACTGTAGTAGACGGAGATACAAACTTGTGGGTACCAGTGGCGGATCCAGGATTTGGCAAAAGGGGGGGGGCCCAGGTCATATAGTGGTTTGTATAAAAGTCCGATCTGGGGGAGGGGTCTAAGGAGAGTGGTGTCCCCCGGGGGCAGTGCCAGGGTATTTTGATAGGGGACAAAGCATGTGATGAGTAATCGCCGTCCTGGGGGAGGGGTCTAAGGGGAGGGCGTGTCCCCTGCCCTTTGAGAAATTTTTGTTAATTTAAGGTTGCTCAGATGCAAAATGGTGATGTCTGTGGTGTATTTTTTGAACTGATCTTATATGGCTGGAAAGCGTTCATAATTCAGTGATTTTAATTTTTGGTTGGATGAAAGATGCTTTTCTGGGGAGGGGTCTAAGGGGAGGGGTTTTGTTAATTTAAGATTGCTTAGATGCAAAATGGTGATGCCTTTAGTATATTTTTGAACTGATCATATATCGCTGGAAAATGTTCATAATTTAGTGAACTTTAAATTTTACCCTTAATTCACAGTGCATTTCATTAAAATAAATTACAAGGCTTAAATAAGACACTACAGGGTAATATTGCAGCAAGTTATAGTTAAAAGCCTGATGTTGTCGAAAATATTCCTCTAAATATTAAAGAATTCTGAAATTCCCTTGAAAGTAGAAGCAGCGCTCCCAATGCTGTGGGCCTGGCCGGTAATAGACTGAAGTTAGCAATCCATTAATACAGCGCTCATGAGTAACTCCTTGCAATGCCCAGAGAAAGTTATTGAGGCCAATATAAGCCAAAATGTTATCAGTTGAAAGTCAGTAGCAGAGTTATTAATATAACACTTATTTTCTGAGGTAGGAAATAATGAACAAGTTTGAGTTTCACTCTGACACATCTCATAGGCCTATTTCATTGGAATAGGGCCTTGTCCTTTGTTTTATGAAGTTGAAAAAAACTTTCAAAATTTTTTGGAAGGGGGGGGGGCCCGGGCCTAAATCCGCCCATGGGTACGGGTACAGGATGGTACTACAACACTGCCTCATACACCATCTACATGGGTTGTCATTCTGTCCTTGTACATCACCTGCACAGGACAGAGATTTGCAGTACCAGGGCACAAACTCAATAAACACACTAAATGTCTCTATCTTTACAAATGTGTAATTTAGTGTTTAAATGGTTTCTGATTTCTGCCAAATTTATTGCATAGCCTGATAAAATTTTTAAGTTGGAAGAGGTTTTGCAAAATTCTCAACAACTTGCTTATAAAAGGAGCTTGACAAAAGCATGCACTGCTTCCACAAAGATCATGTAGCTTAGCTACAAAATCCTGTGCAACTAAGCTACTAAGCTACACTGTAGGTTGTGGGTCTGGTTTACACAGATGTAGATCCACTGGAAACTTATTTTGGTTTCCATTGTCAAATCACAAAGATATCACTCACTGGCCATTCTGCAAACATTTCATGAAATCTGTTTGCATCTGTATTGCATACTGTAAAGTGACATGTTCTTCTGTTTGCTCAAAGATGACCACAAGACATTCTCGAACAACTTGAAAGATAATTTACAGTTACAAAATATGTTTCATAACATCAGGGCGCCTTCAATTATTTGGTGTGAACCCAATCTCAAGAGTATGTTTTGTTTGGAAGTTAATAAACTTTCCAGCAAATTTTGTTTCACAGCTGTTCATTGAATAATGTGAAATTTTTATTAATGTCAGACCTGCAGAAGCAGATGTGCTGGACATCCTTTTAGTTATTTATTTTCTTGACATGTATTTGATTAGAATTATATCCTTTATTTCATTCAAGTTTAAACTTAGTCTACAATGAATGATATTCAATGTTTTACGGTAGTCAAATTAAATTTCAACCTTGGTCAAATTAATTACAAGCACCTATTAGGGGTGAGTGAAAATGAAATATTCTCTTACATACAGTTAGAATCCTCTTAAGATATCACATTTAACTTTGTAATCCCTTTATAACCTTAGTTCACTCTGTACAGTAGTACAACTGTAATACCCTACTCTGCAGTTTCCTTACCTTTACTTTACTCTCTGCTCTCTCTAGTTTACTACTCAGCTGATTTCTTTCATCCTCCCATGCCTTCTGTCTGGTCATTATCTCTTTCATTATGATCTTCATATTTTCTACAAATAATTGTATAGAGAAACATAATTAACTGGGATATGATTAGCCCACACAAAAATAACCATGCATGTGGCAAAATTAAATGCTAGAGCCCACCAGAAGGCTAACATCAGTAACTCTTGTGAATGTCCACTATTTTTCACATCAGTCATAATGTCCAAGCTGATTTTGAGGTTTTGTTCACCATTACATCATATTTTGGGATTTTAATGTTGTCGACTACGGACCCATGTGCCTCTTTGTTATGATACTGATGTATTGTAATGTATGCAAAGATTTAATGCTAAATATTCTGATACAAAACAAGTCACTTTTTTCTTTCAGCATCCATACTGTAAGTGGCACTGGTTAATGCAATATTTTGTGCAAATCCACCGTGTTTTTTGCAATTTGGGCAGGCAATTGATCATGATGTATATGATTCTGATGAAAACATGAGCTCTATTACATGTCAACACAATATTTGGGCTTGCTTTCAAAGTTTTTGAGAGATTTTTATGATTATTTAAGTATATTTCATACTCTTCTATACTGCTCATGTAACTTTCTATCAGTTGCTTCTTTTCTGCTCCTAGGTGGTAGGCTGTAACACCAGTCTCAGACATACACATACTGTTTAAATTTGGGTGTTCAGGTGGGTGAGAGTGGTCTTAACTTTGAATAGGAAAAAGCTGTCGACCAGCTTGAAACACCACATTTAATAATCAGGTATTTGTGCAAGTTTCAAGGAGCGGCACCATCATTGACACTATATACTCTTCAAAGTTACAAAGCTACACATGGCCCGCAGAGGAAATGTAATTGAACAATTTGTGACTCACTGTACTTTTCAAAGATGACCCACTCTCACTAAATTGTGCAGACCAGCAAAATGTGATGTACCACAGTACCACAGTACATCATCACACTGCACGGACAAGGATACAGTACAGTTGCATGACAATCACACACAGTAGTGTACTAAGCAGATTTGTGCTTGAGCAATAAACAACAAGCTACTGTATAGCTTTGTCGGGTGGGGGTGTAGTAGATAGAAGTTTTTACTTTGATTGGAGGGGGGTAAAGGGTACATTCACTTGGGAGAATTAAAATTCCATACCTGGGGTGAGATACACCAGACTTCTACATAGAATGCAGCTAAACCAGCCTTTTTCTATACCTAGAATGTCGCTCAACAAAATACTTTGAAATAAAACCATGTCCATCATGGCTTGTTCAAACAGTAATTCAGAAACTTCTATAATGCCAGCCCATGAACAGAAATCTTTTCAACCAAGACCAAAAGCTTTGAGGAAGATCCAGTTAATACCAGCAGCATGACAGCAAGGAGTGAGAGGCAGATAAGTACTGTGAATTTTTTTAGATTAAGACTTACTGCTATGAAGAGAATATCCTTCCATGGGTCCCTTGAGATCAGAAATGCAAATCTCATCACCAAGTGTGGACACTGCATCTGTCAATTTATTAACGTTGTAAGGATTCAGGTGGCCCTTCTCTTCAATGACAGTAAGAAGGCACTCCATCTTCCTCACTGTCTTCTCTTTGTCACTTAGTTCCTCATCCTCATCACCTGCCTCTATTCTCCTCATCTCCTCTTCTGTCACACCAAAGTATTTTCTGAGCGCTTCACACTCTTCAGGTGACACTAAGCAAGCAAGTGTCCTATTCATTGCTTCAAAGCTAAACAGTTGCTCCTGAAATATAATTGATATATTATTATTCATCAGTGGGTTGATCAAATACAACAGTTTTGATCAAAGATGCAGTACACTGTCATAATCCTAACATCTTCTTGATTCATCCCACACATCAGTTCACTTTTTAAACCACTTTCAACATAATTCTTAAAAAAAGGAAAACCAAGTGTGACATGGCCAAATGGTATGTCCACCTCTTTAAGTTAGTTTACCATTTAGAGGGAGCCCTCTACATAACACCCCCATACTCATGACTCACCCCTCACATGAGGTGGTCCTCAAGCCAAGCCATGCCACTTGTGATCTGCAACTTGTGAGTTATCTATTGGAAAGGTTCCTTTGAATTGATTGGAAGCAGAGGGCTGGGGTAAGTTCATATTTTGTGTTTCTTAGATTTTTGTACTATTTTCTGAAAGTTGATAAGGGTCAGACTTAAGCAATGAAATGGCCTAGTTTATTCTATAAACTTTAAGTCAAAATTACTGAATAAGAAATAATCCTAAAGTAATTCAATAAGGATATTCCGTCCTACATGTTTGATTTGCCATATTCTGCACATTTTATGAAGTAAATTAAGATTGAATTAACCCTCTGACACTCGAAGTGAAGAAACTTTATAAAGTTACCAAACTGAAGCTAAAAGTAATGTTTATTTCAGAAATCCATCCTTTTAGAGAAAAGAATTTGTTTTCATGATCTCTGTTATTGAAATCTATGTATTTTTACTTGAAAACTAGAAGTTTTAGTAAACTTTACTGTTAACAGTGTAATTAGTATACACAGAATATATGATGCTAGGCCATGAGGGTTAGAACAAAGGATTTAGACCCATGTGCTCTATCCAGAAGGCTGATGTCATAATGAGTCAGTTTCAAAGAAAGTTTGTATGACGTCACAACTTCAAGCAGTCCAGTGCTAAGTACAGCAATTGTTTGTTTATGCTCCAATGCACTGATGCTCTGTATTGCTCCTATGTATAAGTGTGTACAGTAGGATGATATAAGATTCCCAAGAGACAGAATAGTTTCAAGGTTAAAAGTTTATTTTGTAAATTGCTCTACCGAAACATTTAGCATTCTTTTGGTGCTAGTAGGTTAAATTTGAAGTAGTATTTGGTAAATGTCTATGATCTATGTCTATTGCTATTCCCTTGAGACTCGAGGCAGTGTGTTTCAACAGATTGACTGTACAACTAACTGTACAAGCTTTGTTTACCTTTAGGATAAAGAGTATTACTTTAAGGTTTCTTGTGTGTTTACCAGCTAAGTTTAACTTGTGCTATGTAGGTAACTGTCCAGAACTTAAAGCAATATAGTGTTCCCTTTGCATTGTTTTGTTAAAGTGATATGTAGGCTACCCATTAAAGTAATATGATGATACTGTGTGTTTAGCATGATATAGTATGTAATGTTGCAATGATTATTACTGTTCTTTTCATGTTTGATGACAGTATTATTGATGTCCTTGTATTATCTTTCTATTGTTTCATTAGGAAATTCTCCTTGGAAATTCTCCTTCCTGGAACACATGTATTTATAAGATCTCCTGCAAATATATTTTATGACCCACAATTTGCGTCGTGTTTCATGATTCGGTTTGTGGCGTTACATCTTTTGGCGTAGTCGGCAGGATACATGTGGTTTCCCCAGCCCTAACTGAAGAAAAGACCCAGTGACCTTGACCCAGACTTGTCCTTGATCAGCTGATTTTTGAAGGCAACTGACCCATCACCATCATCACTATGGCAACACTAGAACAGCTTCAGGAAGAATTTGCTGCCCTTAAGACCCGATTTGAAGCGCAGGTGCAGGAAAATGCCGATCTTCGGAGCAGGATTCCTGACCAAAGTGACCAGAGTGTGACACCCACCCCGAACGTGGTCCAACCCATCTATGTGACCAGCACCATGAGGCTGGAGACATTCAAGGGAGCCACCTCTGATGGAAAGGGACCTGACGTTTTAGAGTGGGTTGGTGACGTAAGGAGCCAACTCACTAGCCGGCGACTGAAAGGGGAGCAAGCCATGGCCTTCATCGTGGAACACACTGGAGGTAAGGCGCGACAGGAAATAAAGGGGAGGGGGAAGCTACAAGACCCAGAAGAGGTTCTTCGGATCCTACTGAAGGTTTTTGGAGACAATCAATCACTCTCCCAGCTCCTCCAGCGGTTTTATACGTACCGACAGGCTGATGATGAAGATCTCATTGGTTGCTCTTTAAAACTTCTAGGCCTAAGTAATCGTATCTGTCCCTTGGATGCCGCCTTTAAGGCTTCCAAGGATAAAACCCTAAAAGCACGGTTCGCAGATGCGGTACGGGACGAGGCCTTGCAACGGGAATTGAGACGATTGAATGTTGAGTCCCCGGGACTGACATTCTTTGAGCTCAGGGACAGGGTCGTAGATTGGTGGGCCCATCAGGGGTTAAGGGTCCACCGGGATGGTAGGAAGCAGGCAACGGTTTCAGGAGGCGAGGAGGAGACCAGTAGCGATGGGAGGTTTTGAGGCTGCTGAAGCAACATGAGGTGGAAATGAAAGAGCAGCAAACAAAGCTTGATCATTTAATGGCTAGTCTTTCGAAGAAAGAAAAGACGGGGAATTCAGCCCCAAGAAAGCAACGCCAGCCCCTCCTGTGCTACATATGCAGATCCCCAGACAACCTCAGAGCCAAATGTCCCTTCTTGCCAATGATTGAGTCAGGGCCTGCAGGGGAGGGACAGAATGCCTCCAAGCCCCAGTCAAACTAGAGACACCTGTCACGGCGAGCCACGTGACGAGGTGTGAGTCAGTGGAACAAGGCTCTATACTGTCAAAGGCAGTAGGGGATTGTCCAGAGGTCACGGCCCAGATAGGCCCATGTATGGTCCGCTGTTTAATTGACACAGGGGCCCAAGTCTCAACCCTCACTGAATCCTTTAATGAGCACCTGGCTCAGGAAGGGGCAGTTGAGGATGTGAGCTCTTTGTTGTGGTTGTCTGGGGGTAATGGGCTGGACATCCCATTTATAGGGTATGTGGAACTGACGGTGAGACTGGGTGGACGGGAGTTTCCTCACATGGGCTTCCTTGTTGTGAAGGATCCGGTGGGCACCCCACTGGAACCAAGGGAGAAACATGTTCCTGGGGTATTAGGTTGTAATATCTTAAGGCATGTGGTTGGTCCCTTTCACAGCATGGATGTCCATGGGGAGGAAACAAATACTAGGGTATCCACAGAAGGATTGGAGAAAATTGCTGCTTTAATGAGGGAAGTAAATGTGGGTGGTAAGTTAGAGGAATCTCCTTGCTTAGGTGTGGTTAGGTCCCTGGGCCCAAAGCCTGTCTTGATTCCTGCAAGGTCTTCTGTGACAATCTTGGGTTCAACAAGACAAGCCAACAAGGGGGCAACGTTTCATGCAATTTATGAAGCGGATAGTAACTATTATGATCACCTCCCCAGTGGACTTGTTTTGTACCCAGGGTTTGTCGAAGTTGACAAAAGTGGAGTAATTCCAATTCAGGTGTGTAATTTGTCGGAGGTTGATGTACATATATTGCCTCGGAACCCCGTGGGGACCTTAAGTCCTGGTACAGCAGAACCTAGAATAGAGATCGTAGAGGCAGGGCAAAATGAAGTAAGGTTTGAGGTGGTTTGCACTGTTGATCCAACTGCAGACTTATTTGAAAGGATGCAGGTTGGTGAGCTGTCCCAGTCAGAAAAACAAAAGGTAGGGGAGTTGTTTCACAAGCACTTAGACTCTTTTAGTAAGAACGATGATGATATTGGGTTTTGCCCTGGTGTGTCCCATAGGATCATCACTAAGGATGACATTCCAGTGAAGGTTCCCCATAGGAGAGTACCCCCACACCAGTGGAAGGAAGTCAGGGAACATTTACAGAAGTTGCTTGACAATAAAATAATTCGGGAGTCGTCTAGCCCGTACGCCTCTCCTGTTGTTCTCGTGCGTAAGCACGATGGCAGTATGAGGATGTGTGTGGACTATAGGGCACTTAATGCTAAGACCCATAGGGATGCTTATCCCCTCCCCCGGATAGAAGAGGCTCTTGATGTACTGAAAGGGGCAAAGTATTTTTGCAGTTTAGACTTGGCCCAGGGGTATTATCAAGTCCCCATGGAGGAATCTGACATAGAGAAGACAGCATTCCGGGTAGGGACTGGGGGCCTATATGAGTTTACAAGGTTACCCTTTGGGTTGTGTAACGCCCCGGCCACATTCATGAGGCTCATGGACAAGGTACTAGGGGATGAGAATTTCCAGTCTGTCTTAATATACTTAGACGATATTTTGGTATTTGGAAGCACCTTTGAGGAGACCCTGAGTCGCCTTGACATGGTTCTTAACAGGCTGAGAAAGCACAATCTGAAGGTCAAACCCGAAAAGTGTCATTTGTTTATGAAACAGCTGCGCTACCTGGGACATGTAGTGGGACCCAGCGGTATTTCACCAGACCCAGAGAAAACAAGGGCAGTGCAAGAGTGGATAAGACCGACCACTGAAAGGGACCTTAGGAGATTTCTGGGGTTGGCCAGCTACTACCGGAGATTTGTGCCCGATTTTTCTAAAATTGCAGGTCCCCTGCATGCTTTGGTTGGGGGACGAAAGGTTAAGAAGGGGAAGCCCCACAGTACAAAGTTGAGTAAATGGGAAACCCAGCACAAAGAGGCCTTTAAAAAGCTAAAGCAGGCTCTTGTTTCGGCGCCAGTCCTTGGGTACCCCGACTTCCATAGGCCATACATTCTTGAAGTTGATACCAGTCTCCTGGGGATTGGGGCAGTGTTGTCCCAGGAACAGGGAGATGGTCTGAAAGTGATTGCCTATGCAAGCCGAGGACTGAAAGTGGACGAAAAGACCATGAGAAACTATAGTAGTGCAAAACTTGAGCTTCTGGGGCTACATTGGGCGATTTCTGTCAAATTTAGAGACCTGCTTCTTGGTGCGGAATTCCT
The DNA here is from genome assembly GCA_029531755.1 of Holothuria leucospilota. Taxonomy (NCBI): domain Eukaryota; kingdom Metazoa; phylum Echinodermata; class Holothuroidea; order Aspidochirotida; family Holothuriidae; genus Holothuria; species Holothuria leucospilota. The sequence goes on along the minus strand of CM055962.1, from coordinate 23,120,970 downwards.
GGTGTATACTGACAATAACCCCCTTAGTTATCTACAGTCTTCAGCCAAACTTGGAGCTGTGGAAGCTAGGTGGGCGGCAGAGTTGGCCCAGTTCAATTTCAAAATAAAGTACAAGCCTGGGCGAAGACATGGGAATGCAGATGCCCTTAGTAGGAAAGAAGAGCATGGTAGAGAGCCACAGTCAGTTAGGTTTGAAGAAATACTGCCCCAGGTAGCAATTTCACAGCCCCCTACCACCCCCTTACCATCTGAAATAGGGACCTTGTTCTACGAAACAAATGACAGGGTGTACTTAGAGGAAGTGCGTAGCAAGTCGCAGTGCCTAGAACCCAAGTCTGTTTCTACTCTCCCAACCATGGACAAAGCTGACCTAAGCAGGCTTCAGAAGTTAGACCCCCATCTCAGTAGACTTTGGCACTTCTGGGGATTAGGGAAAGAACCTACTGTACAGGAGCTAAAACAAGAACTCAAGCCAGTGACAAAAATTCTGAGGGACTTCAAACGTATAAAAGAAATTGAAGGGGTCCTGTATAGGACAATTACCCTTCAAGGTCAGGAGGTAAAACAGCTCTGTTTACCCAGGTCTCTGAAAGACACCCTTTTAGAGGCATTGCATGACAGTGCAGGGCACCAGTCCACTCAGAAGACTATTGACTTAGCCCGGCTCAGGTGTTACTGGCCGACAATGCACACCGACATTACGGACTACTGTAGTAAGTGTCAGCGATGTATGCTGGCCAAGGCAGGTAAGAAAATAACAACAACATCGGGAACCCTGACTGCAAAGCGACCCCAAGATATTCTGGCCATAGACTTTACTGTACTTGAACGTAGTTCTAGTGGCTATGAGAATGTACTTGTATTAACTGACATCTTTACGAAGTTCACGTAGGCAATACCAACAAAGGACCAGAAAGCTGGCACGGTGGCAAGGGCACTGGTGCGTGAGTGGTTTGTCAGGTTTGGCGTGCCGCGACAGTTACATAGTGACCAGGGTCGCAGCTTCGAAGGTAAGGTCATAGAACAGCTATGTGCCATGTACAACATCAAGAAAAGTAGGACAACCCCATACCATCCCGAGGGAAATGCGCAATGTGAGAGATTTAATCGCACAATGCATGACCGCTTGCGCACGCTAACAGTGGATAAGAAAAGGGCGTGGCCAACTCATTTGCCAGAATTGGTCTATGCGTATAACGCTACGCCGCACTCTAGCACCGGTTACTCACCTTTTTATCTTTTCTTTGGGAGGGACCCCACCCTACCAGTAGACCATTTGCTGGGATTGGAACCTGACAATCCATGCGTCGAAGACCACCATGCTAGGCTGACTGAGGCATTTAGGAATGCCGCTAGTAAGACAGAGACAGAAGTGCTCCGGAGGAAACAGAGACTAGACAGGAACGCTGGCTGTACAGACTTGACTATTGGTACGAGGGTGTTTCTTAGGAACAGAACACCAAGGGGACGTAACAAAATGCAGGACTTTTGGGCGGACAAACCATATAAGGTAGTTAGCCGGCCCTACCCTGACAGTCATGTGTACGTATTAGAGCCACTAGACGGTAACGGACCAGTACAAGTGCTGAACAGGCGGGACATACTAGACTCGAAGGAACTTGTGACTGACATGTTACACCCGACGGAAGAGCATGGCAGTGAGGAGGACTCAGTGGGAACCAATGATGACTGTAACACTAGTACCCAAGAAGAAAGAGATTTTGAAATAGGACTGTGTTATGAACCTAGGTCAGGGAAGGGGGACAAGACTAGCACTGTCACCACCACATGTGATACCCCTGACACTGACACTCCCCTCGAATCTGAAGACTCCCTTAGAGAAGAAGACCCTGACCCAACTTTGCCAGAACCAGACTGTGACCCTACTGTAGAAATACAGAATGACGACGGAGGGCGTGGTTATGACAAAGCAGGGGAGCACACTGAATCCCTTCCAACTATGTCAGACAACGACTCTGGTGACCCAGGACACGACCCGCCTCAGACACTGCGTAGGAGTACTCGCTCTACAGCTGGTTATAACCCTAATCCTCACAATGAGCCAAGGTCGTAGCATACCTTAGTTGTAGTTAAAATTTTTATGTAATGTAGAACAAAACATTTTGTCGTGTTTGAACAATATGTTTGAGACCGAGAATGTTGCACAGCAACAACGTATTCAGGCAAAGTATTGTGTCAAATAATGTTTCATATGTATGATGGTACAGTATGGAAAGTTAATGTTGAAGTTACGTAAGTTAGGACAGGGTCAAATCCAAAAGTCTTGTATGTGCGACGGGACGGAAAATGATGTGCATTCTCTCATGGGATTCCTTATTGATGGTAGTCATGGTTGCTATTGTTTCATACCATGAACCAGTCACAAATGAACTTTCATGAAATGAGAAAAAAAATTGTCCTCTCCTCCCACCATTGCTGTGGTAACCACAAATTCGCCTGCGACGGGACGGAAGTGAAGGAAACAACACTTTTGTAGGTTCTGAACATTTTATTCAATTCCTTCAAATTTAACAAGAGAAAAAGGAATTCTCAAAGAGAATATTGAGTGTAACAGCTCTTCTCACAAATGCAACTATACCATTTAAAAAATGAACATGTCCTTGTAGATTGAATTGGAATGAAAAAAAAAATCACCTGCGACGGGACGGAATTGCGACGGGACGGAATTTTGTCCACAGTTGCTGAAAGATTGGAACATTTGATTTTGAAATTGAATAATGTGATTCTTTAATAGCAAGTTGGTCAACTAACTCCAAGTTGCAACAAGAGTTGAAGCTTACTGGCAAAATCTATAATTATAAGGTCAGGATGAGATGAATAATAAACTGCATGAACACTAAAAACAATGAACACTATGATAAACTATGCCCACACGTACATTTCAATGGAAAATGGCAATGTTCATTGGTTTGTAGGCTATCAAGAACAAGTAGCTGCCTAGGTTTATGCATGCAATGATTACAACCAGTACTTACACAGTACAACCCATTGTATCCTATGTCCCTGAAACACAGTATTTTATTACTTGCTAAGAATGGAGCAGTACTGGTTCCCTGAATTTGAACTGTCCCCTGGACCCAACTGGAACGGGTGGTGAAATTTTACATTTAACATCATCTTTTGTGTACCACACAATATCCTTCTCACCACCATCATCCTCTGGCCATTTCCAGTTTCCCCCAGATTTTGCCATTGCATGAACAGGTCTACACATTTGCACCTACAATGGCCAACACCTCTCCAGGATACAAGTCAGAATCATAACTAACAATGACCCAATCTCCCACATCAATTTCCCTTGTTTGATCTTGCCCATCACCCACACTGCCTTCATCACTTTCATTGAAAACCTCATCCTGCACATAGTGATACACTTGTTCACGGAATGCTTGCTCTTCTCCCCACTTCTCACTGAACTGGCTGTTGAAGTAGAAACTGAGCTTTGTGATGTTGTTACTGATACTGCGTTTAATGAATCGAACCCTCAATGTCCCAGGGATTTCATGCACTTTGCCAGGAATTTGCAGATGGTCATTATGTATTTCCTCAGAACCTACAAACACCACTTCAGTTGTCTGGACCCTTTAATTTGCATATGCAGCAAACTGTTGTGCATCACCTATGGGAACTGTCTGCTTTGAATTATCATACATTAGGTAATTTAGGTTCAGTCCCTCTTCAGAAGCAGATTAACTTTTTAAATGGAATTTGTCTTAAATATTGTAGACCATGGAAGGTAAGAATAGGCTACAGTATGTGGTTGCTATTTGGATGGAGGCCGGGGAGACGGCCCAGGTAGGGAGACCAGGTAGGAGGCCAGTTGGGGGGCCCAGGGGCTATGTGGGCCACCACAAGCTTTCAGGGCAAAAGTAGCCCCTAGAGTGCCAAAAATGTTGTCATACACAGGATGAAGTGGTTCTTGCCTTGTATTTATTTGTCCAAGAATAAGGCCAAGATCCAAGATATCATAAGCACGGAATAGAGCAAAAGCTTCAATTGTCATTTATGTTGCCGCAGGTTGGCAAAAGAAAATTAGGGGGAAAATGGTCCAGCATGCCATCCATAGTGTCATCACTGCTGATAGCAAGCAAACATTGTTGGATACAGAAATGAAATGACTATGGAAAATGATACATCCTCCTACTTCATTTTTTGTCCCAGCACACAAGGAATTCTGTCCCGTCGCACATGAAATTCCGTCCCGTCACGGGAAGAATTCCATCCCGTCGCGGGAAGAATTCCGTCCCGTCATGGAATTTCTATCCCTTGCTAAAGTTGAACGAACTGAGCTAAACAGAGGAAAATGACTTTATGTGGTTCAACTCACTTAGTATTGATAGTTCCTAATAATTAATTCTCATCTTGCCACCCTTTTTTGCAGATAAATGTAAAAGAAAGGTGTCAAAATGCCGACGGGACGGAATTCTATAACGCAAAAGTCGCCGCGATGGGATCATAAATACCATGGATCGAGAAATTACTTCTTGCAGTTTCATTAACTACCTAACATTACAAAATTGTCTGGTGATAAAAAACTATGTAAAATCATTACCATTCAGAGATGCTGTTGAATTGCAGATAGATATTTCCGTCCCGTCGCACTGATATAACAATTTCCTCACTTTTTCCCCAAATTTCGCCATTAAAAAACATAAAGTTGTGGATTTTCGAGTTTGAAAAAATGAACCTCAATATGTGCCCTACAAAAATCATGGTAAAAGTTTCCACTGATAATTCCAAGTTCTTTGTTTTGTGCACATTGAGGGTGACCACTTTTGGATTTGACCCGACAACATTGTCCTTAGGTCATGTGATTTTGACCCACAAATTATGGTTTTATTGGTTCTACCAAATATAAATGAAGATATCAAGTCTGATAATGATGTGAGTTACATGTCATTGATACCATGTGTATGTATGTGTATTCCAAGCAGGTTTTCTATGTATTCAATGTGTACTATGCTAATCTACCATGTTTATTTGTTAATTACTGTGTTTTTGAAGCGTTGCCTAGGGGAGACAACGTCGTAAGCGAGGGGAGTGTGTGGTGACATGGCCAAATGGTATGTCCACCTCTTTAAGTTAGTTTACCATTTAGAGGGAGCCCTCTACATTAAACACCCCCATACTCATGACTCACCCCTCACATGAGGTGGTCCTCAGCCAAGCCATTGCAACTTGTGGATCTGCATACTTGTGGAGTTAGTCTATTGGAGAAGGTCTCCTTTGAAATTGATTGGAAGCAGAGGGCTGGGGTAAGTTTCATATTTTGTGTTGTCTTAGATTTTTGTACTAATTTTCTGAAAGTTGATAAGGGTCAGACTTAAGCAATGAAATGGCCTAGTTTATTCTATAAACTTTAAGGTCAAAATTACTGAATAAGAAATAATCCTAAAGTAATTCAATAAGGTTATTCCGTCCTACATGGTTTTGATTTGTTTGCCATATTCTGCACATTTTTATGAAGTAAATTAAGATTGTGCGGGGAAAAAAAAAAATTAAACTCTCTGACACTCGTCGAAGTGAAGAAAACTTTTATTAAAGTTACCAAACTGAAGCTAAAATGTATGTTTATTTCATGAAATCCATACCGTTTAGAGAAAAGAATTTGTTTTCATTGATCTCCTGGTTATTGAAATCTATGTATTTTTTACTTGAAAAAACTAGAAGTTTTTTAGTAAACTTTACTTGTTAATAGTGTAATTAGTATACAAGAATATATGATGCATAGGCCATGAGGTTAGAACAAAGGATTTAGACCCATCGTGCTCTATGTAAGAAGGCTGATTTCATAATGAGTCAAGTGTTCAAAGGAAAGTTTGTATGACGTCATCAACTTTAAGCAGTTCTCAGTGCTAAGTACAGCAATTGTTTGTTGTATGCTCCAATGCACTGATGCTCTGTCTTGCTCCTATGTTATAAGTGTGTTACATTTGTAGGAATGAAATTATACAGATTCCCAAGGGACAGAATAGTATCAAGGTTAAAAGTTTATTTTGTAAATTGCTCTACCGAAACATTTAGCATTCTTTTGGTGCTAGTAGGTTAAATTTGAAGTAGTATCTTGGTAAATTTATGGTCTATGATCTATGTCTATTGCTATTCATAGTTCATTTGAGCACTCGCGGCAGTGTGCTTTCAACAGAGTGACCTGTTACAACTAAACTGTAACAAGCCTTTGTTTACCTTTAGGATAAAAAGTATTACTTTAAGGTTTCTTGGTGTGTTTTAACCGGCTAAGTTTGAACTTGTGCTAATGTTAGGTAACTGTCAGAACTTAAAGCAATATAGTGTTCCCTTCGCATTGTTTTGTTACTCAGTTATATGTAGGCTACACCTTAAAAGTAATTATGATGATACTGTGTGTTTAGCATGATATAGTATGTAAATGTTTGCAATGATTATTAACTGGTACTGTTCATGTTTGATGACAAGTGTTTTATTGATGTCCTTTGTATTATCGTTCTATTGTTCATTAGGAAATTCTCTTGGATGGAAATTCTCCTTCCTGGAACACATGTATTTATAAGATCTCCTGGCAAATATATTTTATGACCCACAATTTGCGTTTGTGTTTCATGAATTCGGTTTGTGTGCGTTACACAAGGACCTGTGGACATATACACCCGAGCTTCCTATATGTTTAGCACAAGCATCTGTACTGATCACAGTGTGCTGCATGTGGTGATATTTACAAGTCATTCAGGAGTATTACATAGCCTCTTCATACTGAACGTAAATATTATAGAGTCCACAATGGTAGAGATTTAAATAATACAAAACGGGTTTTATGTGGTGAGTTAATCATCGCAGTAAAACAGGAATTTAACCAGAAAGCCAAAAGGCTTAGTGATTCCTTGCAGAAAGGTAGGGTGGGGGGGGCTTTGTTACACTGAGGTTTGATCCATCAAATTAATACTTCTCCTCAACAATCATTTGTTATGATGGGGTCACAATTTTTACCCCCCGTAACGCCCGCCTCTGAGGGGGGGGGGGGGGGGGTGGGGGGGGGGGGGGGTATGGTGGGGTGGGGGGGGGGGGGGAGCGGGTCGGTGGGGGGTGGGCGCGGGGGGGGGGGGGGGGGGGGGGGGGTTGGGGGGGGGTGGGGTGGGGGGGGGGGGGGGGGCTGGGGTGCGGCGGTCGGGGGGGGGGGGGGTGGGGGGGGGGGGGGGGGGGGGGGGGGGGGGGGGGGGGGTGGGGGGGGGTGGGGGGGGGGGGGGGGGGGGGGGGGGGGGGGTGGGGGGGGGGGGGGGTGGGGGGGGGGGGGGGGGGGGGGGGGGGGGGGTGGGGGGGGGGGGGGGTGGGGGGGGGGGGGGGCGGGGGGGTGGGGGGGTGGTGTGGAGGGGGGGGGGGTGGGGGGGGGTGGGGGTAAGTGACAGGCTATAGCATACATGTGCACTGTGTACAGCTCTAAGTACTGTGCTGTGAGTCTACAGTTTAGTAAATAGCGCTAGCGGTAGACTACCGTACTAAAGGTATATCAGATGTTCTTGAGAAGAACCAATGCATGAATGCTAGTGCACCCGAAGCTCGTAAGCAGTGACTAGGAATACGCAAAGGGGGGCTTACATGCCGTGCGTATTTGACCTCATTAAAAAATGTGAATACGTCAGTTCACTCTTTGTTTTCATGCTTGGATGCGTATTTGACTCTTTATCTCACTTTTTTAACGGGTATTAGGCCTCGCCAATACGCGCAATATGCAAATACGCACACTAATGAAAGCCCTGAGGCAGTTCTAATGTTATTTAGAGCATACATACCTATATAGCCTATATAAGAAGACAAGGTAGCCCACTTCTTCCACACGAAGGCGTTCAGTTGCCAGATTTGGCTGATATGCACTTATACGTCCAAATCGCCAAATGCTATGGCCAGACTGGCAAAGCTTTTTCTAACTTAGCCATGTATTCGTGCATATATGGCCAAATAGGCCAAATCTGGCTACTGAACGCCTTCGTGTGGAAGAAGTGCGCTAGCCTACCTTGTCTTATTATACTGTATATATACAGGTATGCGTGCTCTAAATAACGTTAGAACTGCCTGTGATTTGGTGTTGGTTGGTTCTTTGTTTTCAGTTAAGGTTGTATGGAATCAGGGCATCTTATGGGGCCTTAGCCCTCCTTTGCCCTTTAACCTGTTGTGTATGTTATTGCCAGTTTTCAGATTTTTCATGCTCCTGGAAATTTTTAAGGAGACATTTTGTTCACATTATACATAGGCCTACGAAAAACTGGAAATTCTGTGGTCTGCCAGTATGCCGCATTGCATAGTTTGTCAGTCGCGCGGAACTTCTTCCGCGCACACTTTCAGTTTATTTACAGATTTTACGATGAATTGGCACGCAATAAGTCAGTTTGGTTCAATAATTGGCATGCGGTGCGCAGATAAAGAATTGAGCAAAAGATTGGCCCAGTGCAAGCAAAATCCCCACGCTCAAGACTCACATAAAAAATTACGCTCAGTCCACAATTCAGAAAGAACTGAATAATCACCATCTTTTGTAGTAGACGACAGCCCCCTGCACCCCAGCAGGGCCCTTAAGTGGGCCCCTGCACTCCATGCTTGGGCACAAAGCATTCGTGGGCGCGCAATTTCAAACTTATAAATTAAATTCTGCGCGCAATTAACAAACTATGCAATCTGGCCAGTATGTATTACTGACAGCCCAAATCAAATGTAAATATACCTGGTGGACTCAGATATAGTTGTTCACATTTGGGTTGAAAGGAACTAGCCCGATGATGGTAAGATTACTCATATACTGTGTACTGCACTACTCTCAGCTGACTGCAGACTATGATCAGTTGAAGGAACTCAGGTAGCGTGATGGCTGGCGTTTTACCGACATCCGATGCATCTTTTGCGTTATGAGTGGAATTTTTTCACCATATTGAGACATTGTGTGAGAAACTGATGCTTCATCGTGAGAGCATGGGATGGCTCTGAAATGCGTGACTCTCACGCAAAATACGTGAGAGTTGACAGCCCTGTGGACTACCTGTGTAATTAGTGACTGGAATTCAACCAACCACTTCAATTCAAGCCCCTTTCCTGTAAAATCATTGGTAACAAGGCTGTGTTTGCTCCAAGGATATCTAAGAAAATAGCACTCACAACCATAACACAATTCTGGCAAAATTACAGTTTTTGCAAGGTTAGAAGGCACTTAAATGTTAGGGTGAACGAACCAGCCTAGGGTACCCAACATAGGCCTACTTCTCACGTACACTTCGTTCCCTGAACTAGTATGGGAAGCCTCAAACTTCAAAGCGACCCAAATAGGCCTACTAGTTTAGCAGACTGCAGACTAGAATATTACTGAGTACTGGTAGCCTAGGCTAGAGAAGTTTAACTTATGCAGTTGCCCTTGAGCAGGGTTGTGGGATCATGGTCACTGTCCATCCGACAGACAACTAGTAGTACAGTCCAGTTCTAACGTAACAATAGGGCCTAATGAAGTTTTAATTTAAGTCTTTTTGCTGAAACAAATAACAGAACTTATAAGAGTGTCTTTCTCAAAATGGGAGCAAGTGCAGAAATGAATACAATGCCAGCCCCAAAAAGCAACCTTTTAAAAATCATGGAATCGCACATGTAGGCTACACATTCTTTCTGTTCCTCCTACTTTTCATGTCCCTCATCCCACAACAGCTTGCCTATGTAATGTCAGTGCTGCATGGCTCATTGTTAGAGGTAGATAGTCAGCCTGGCGTGGAGGCGCAGTCATAGTCACAGTGGTTGAACATGAAGCTGATCTGGAGTGGAGGCTAAGTCACTACTGCGAAGTAGTTGAACATGAAGGTTGTGTTATTTTGAGAATGACTCAATGTGAGTCTTGTGTTCATTGTTTACGTCCACTGAGTTTTGGAGGATTGAGTCTTGAGTTCATTGTTTACATCCACTGAGTTTTGGAGGTGCAGTCGCAGTCGCAGTCGCAGTGGTCGAACATGAATTTTCCAGTCTAGACTGGAGGTGCAGTCACAGTGGCAGTGGTTGAACATGAAGGTTGTGCTACTTTGAGAACGACTCAGTGTGAGTTTTGTGTTCATTGTTTACGTCCACTGAGTTTTGGATGATTGAGTCTTAAGTTCATTGTTTACGTCCACTGAGTTTTGGAGGCGCAGTCGCAGTCACTGAGACTGCGCCTCTGGAGTCTCAGTAGTATGTCTTGGAGGGGCGTTGTGTTCTGCAGTTGCAGTGTACCTCAAAATGCCCTTAGCCTAGTTGTATTAAATTACTCAATTTAAAAATTGTTTCAGAAGAATTATTTTGAGAACAGCACTTCATAAATGTAAAACTAAAATTTACAGCTCCCCTAAAGGGCACAACCGAAATTTGAACCATAGAGGCAGTTAGTGTTATGGCCGTAGGCCGAAAACCTGAAAATTCATGATATTTACTGTACTTCAAATCCGAATCATGTTGAAAATCCTTCAGATGTGTACTTCCTGGTCACAAAACTATCAAGATAAAGCACAAGATTGCAATACCTGGCTTGAGAAAAAGACAGTTTTCTGACTCCTTTTCTCCATCCAAAGTGTTCTGCTAGGAAAGAAAAATTAACCCAGGTAGCCTTGTACGTACCAGTCGTTTCTTATTTCATAGCCGTGATCTCACAATACCTATAATACAGTAAGTTAAAGAAATAAGAAATGACTGGTACAAGGCTAACTGGGTCAGTCGTTGACATCATAAATACAGTACATGGGACAACAACAAAGTCAGCCATATGGGATGTAAAACTTACCGTGGGCAATATCTACCCTGTTTACCTGTATTTACCTGTGCCCTCCACTTCTTAAAGGATGACAGGCGGAGGATGATGGAGCAGGGAGCCAGTTCTCTGGCTCATACTGAATAAGCTCCCACTTTATGTCTCAAAACTTTATGTTGTGTATGTGGCCCTTGAACTCATTGACTGTGCTTGCAGCTACAGCTTCAGCTGGGAGACTGTTCCAAATATTTGTCACTCTTTGGGAAAAGAAATACTTCCTTGTGTTCAGTCTAGAGGGCTGCTTATAAATTTTAAAAGGATGACTACGGGTTGCACTGTCAATATTCAATGTGTATACTGTTCAATGTTCTCAGATCCTTTAATAATTTGAAAAACCTCAATCAAATCAGCTCGCATACGTCTTGTTTTAAGTTTTGGAAGTTTCAACTTTTCCAGCCTCCTTTCATATGAAAGATAGTGCAGGTTTGGGATCATTTTTGTAAGTCTTCTGTGAACAATTTCCAGCAGTAACAAATCTTTCTGTAAATAAGGTCAGCAGGCTTGAATAGAGTATATTCTAAATGTGGACGGACCAGTGACTTACACAACTTTAACAGAATCTCTTCACCTTTGTAACATATTGACCTTTGAATCATTCCAAGAACCGGGTATGCTGTTTTAGCAGCTTTAGCACAATGCTGGCTGAAGCTTATACGTCACTAACCAGACCTACTTAAAAGCCTTTTCATCTTTTACAGATCCAGTACCAGGGTCCCCCATGAAATAATCAATGCTCATTCTTGTGGCCAGTATGAAGACAAACACATTTGTCAGGATTGAAAAGCATATAAATTTGCCACTGCAGTCCTCCTGTAGAACCATCGCATCCACTGCTGATGCTATCATCCTCCAAATCTTTGTGTCATCAGCAAATTTCAAAACATTGCTATCCATGCAGTCATCCACATCATTAATATACACCAGAAACAAAGTTGGCCCAAGGACAGACCCTTGGGGGACTCTGCTTAGAACTGGTTTCCAGTCTGACTGCCATCCATTAACGATGACTTTTTGTTAGTGAGCTGCCAGCCGTTTTCTATCCACCCACAAACTTGACCTGTAAGCATTGGTTAAAGCTTTGAAATTTTTAAATATCCTACCTTCTCTTCAGAGAATGCTTCCTTGATGGTGGCAGAAGTTTGTTGCATAGGCTAATCGTCAAGGAAAATCACAGGGCCTATCAGTTAGGCTCCAGCTTTACTATTGATTTCGAACAACTATAATACATAGAAAGATGGGTTTCCGGAATTCTCCAGAAGAAATTTTAAACTCTGGAGTCGACACAGGCCCTACAAGATTGTGCAGTGCTCACTTCCAATCCTGTGAGCGACTTAAGATAGGCCTATTACAATGGAATATTTTTTTCTGTGTGGTTGTTACAGAGTATTTAAACCCAACACATGGAGCCTACTTTCAGACCTACAGTTTACGCTTAACTTTCAATCAGTCTGTAACAGTTAGGTAAGAAATTGTTTTTCCAAAAGAAGGAACAAAACATTTTACTCTATGACTGGTACTGTTTGTTGGCAGTGCAGAAGTTGGGCATGCAGTATGTTTGACGTCCAAAATGGTGGTACAGGCAAAACCTAGACCATTATGATATGATGTCACATGAGAGGAATGTGCAACAGAAACATACAGCCCTGTTCTAGGGCAAGGCTGGCATGACTCTTTGGTAGTAGCCTACAGTGGTTACAGCCCACAAGACTGAAAGCCCGCAAGACCGAAGGTCTGCCAGATCGAACACTTGTGAGAATTGCCTAGTAAAATGTTTATACATGTCTGTTAAACATAGAAGTAGTTGTATTCCTACTTACGTACATGGTTTACACTTCCAATTCTGAGTGGCATTTAACAGTGACAAAAAATATGATCCCAAACTGGTCAAGAGGGCAGCTGTTTCAGTTGTGGGAAAAGCTTAAATTTATTGAAATGTAGGTTATTCCATAAAGGAGCTTGAAGCCCTTAATGCTAGTTGCAGAAAGGAGCCAAGCAGGGAATGGAACGTGTGGGAATCATTAGTGCAGCCAGACAGCAAAATTTAAGATAAAGTGTTTTGTATGGGAGTGTTTCCTCCTTGATTTTCAGATGTAGCTAATTATATTCGTGCAGTCAGTTAGATTTACTCCATAGTAAATTTTCTCTGCTGTCTTACAAATGGTAATTCACTTCCAATTTTGGGATACCAAATTTACTTACGGTCTTGTGTTTTTCGGCAAAGTTTGCATTTTTTGAAGTTTATGACCTACTGTATCTTCAAATTGACAAATGTCAGTGTTTCATGCCCAACTTATAGAGAATTCCATAAAGCTTTATCTGGGGATGCCTTTAGGAATGAAAGATTTTTATGATCTCATTTTTATCTATAGAAACTATAGAATTCTGAAAACTAATTATTTTAGGAAATAATTTACAATAAAATAGTTAGTTTCCCTAACTTCTTGGAATGGCTTCTTCAAACTTTTGTGATAAAAGCAAGCAGCATTGTATAGCACTGCTTTGTCACAAACTTTTACTCAGTAAGTCAGTAACTCCATAGAGTTAATTGTGTGTAAGGAAATTCTTTGCGATATTATGTTATTCCACAAATACATGTATATACTGTATAGTAACTCTGATGTAATTTTTGAACGTTGGGAATGATTATTTAACAGGATATACTTTACAACTTGATATGAGCCTAAACACATATAGGTTCCCAAGCAATGTTCTTCTGTTATTCACAACTACTGAAAGAAAAATGTTCCATCTGAATAAAATTCTACCAGCACTGAAACTACGGTATGCATGACCAGTACTGTTAAAATGACGGGTACATCAGCCACATCTCATGATTGTGCTTTTTGCTATTTATAATTGGACTTTTTTCCAAAGTTGTGTTCTGTTTTTTTGAAAATCTCATGTGTCCATAACCTAGAGTATGAATGAGGCTTAAAAGTTATTTACACTGCTATGCTTGTGTGAAAAGTTCCCTCATTGAAAAATGATCTAAAAATGTAAAGTTTACAGTATAAATTGTCCTGGTCAGCTTTATGGAGAACACTCAGAAAAGGCATTCCTCTCCAGACTACAGTGGCTTTTTCATGTGACATACACTTTGGATTAACTTACTGTTATACAGTGTAAAAGTCCCCTAGTCAAGGCCACCTGAAGGCCTCTAATATTGAGGGGGGGGGGGGGGAGAGGCCAGCCCTTGAATTTTGACATCTTCTTTGGCCATTTTTGGTCACTCTTATGCATAGTCAAGGCAATTTTTTGATGAAATACTGTACTTAAAACTGAAAAATCATTAGGGGCTATGCCCCCTCCCCCAGCTCTGAAGGCCCTGCTTAGCACTTGAATAGATAAAATATGAATGGTGATAGAGTACAGTTGTTGCACATACAGTGTAGAAAAAGGTATGATCATCATTAACTGCAATGTGACTTATGGGCATTGGGAATGCTTCATTGCTTGTAATGGATCATGGTTCAATGATTGCTGGAGAAATATTATACAGAACAGGATATGGGCTCAGTAATTACTGTATAGTGAGACTGATGCAAAACAGGCATTGTGTGAACTGTATAATACTGTACCAAGGGCTTCAAATGTACAGCAGGTTGGAGCATTACACTTTATGCTTCCTGGAGGAAGGCTGATGCAAATTTTAATAATGTAGCTCATCAAGTGTCTAACCATCTGGCTGTAAATTGTAATTGGTGTTGTGTTTAGCAGAGAGTTGCTTTTTCCCCTGGTTTTAAAAAACATTGGTTAATACCTAAGTGCAGAATTGTGTGTTTTCCAGATTTGTATGAAGTGGATTTCTGGCAAAGCATAATCAGTACAGGATATCTATGGAATTTACACTGTGGTCTAAATAGATTGTGGCTTTATTTTGGTCTTCAAACTGTACTGTATATATCCGTGATAGAGCAATGCAGTATTTTATCTCTTTACAGTATGATAAGAGTTCTGGTGTACAGTAGTACTTAGCATTTTAAATTTTTCCTACCTCATATTGATCCTTGTGAACCACTGTGGATACATGACTGATGAAGCAAAGTTCAACAACTTTTCAGGAACCATCTTTCGCTGTACACCAGTTTATATCATTGCCTTTAAATCGTTATTTTGATTAGACTTTTGTCACAGTGCTGCATTATGTGTCTACTGTGCTAAGATTTTAGAGATTCATTGTATTTTGTGGAACAGTCCTTAATCTGTGGATCAGATGTGTGTGATAGTTGTTAAGGAAATTTGAACTATTCTGCTGTACCCTTAAGATACTGGAACTTAACCGGTTGTAAGGATTTGTTTGCAGTGTTGCTACACATGTGAAATTCAAATCACAAACATTTGTTACACTTGGTTCTTAGCTGTCTGGAAGACGTTGTAAATGTGCATGGTACTGTACTACTCTTGGTTGTGTTTTGAAGTGCTGTTCATGTAGTGATGTACTGTGGTCTGGAAGAACAGTATTCCGTTTTGGCCAAAGTTGCTCTGATTTCAGTAGTCTGGAGAACATAATTTGGTTTATTCTTGGATGTATTGTGTTTTGCATTAAGGGAGTACATTTCATCTGAGGTATAGATTGCAAATGTGTAGTATACATATGCTGATTTGCTGTTCTAACTGTGTGATTAGGTGGACCGAGCTGGCTATTGCGGTAACTTTATTCTGGTGCAGTTTTATGGCAAATGTACTTTCATTGTTTCATTTTACATAGTTTTCAGGGCAGTGTTCATCAGTATTTATTGCCAGAGATATGATGGCAGAGACACAACCATTGGGATTGAATTATGAGGTATAGTAATCATCTTGAAAGTTTACATGCAGTACTGTACCACTTTGATCTCATTTTGTGTTGGCGCAAGGGATTTTAGGATACCAGATTAACATTTTGTCTGCACATGGCGTGAACTGTAAGGAAGTACTAATTAAACAGCATATAAGATGATATTGTTAGACAAAAAAGATTACTGTATACTGTATTTACCTTTTGTGCAGGACATTGAAAAGCTCATGGCTTGTTCTTACATTACAATTAAATCTATGTGTTGACCAATGTTTCTTCAAAGCATTTTTTGCTGCTTTTATTAAATTAGATGTGTAAATTTAGTGCAGAATAGCAGCAGATCAATACTTCACTAAGCATTCTTTAGATGACAGTGATGTAATTTACATCTTTGGTTCCTGAATGATGATATCTGCAGTTTACTACATTTCTTGCTTACTCTAGGTGTTGTTATGCAGTACCTTTTATATAGTAGTTTGAATACAGTTGGGCCCGGCTCATTCATGGGATAATTCATTTTATCAGACTGGAGTCCTGTGAGAAGCAGTGGGGAAAATGTATTTAGGCCCATAAAGGAACCCTTCAATACTTAGGCCTATATGTTACAAAGTGCATGTGATTTTCATGGTAATTTGTAGTAAAAGTGATATTTTATGGTTTCACATTTTGACTTTGGAGTATAGTTATACTGTTGATGTCCACTTTACTACGTGATTCTGTGATTTGTCTTTCCTGTTGTAGAAAGTTCATTTACAACTAAAGGTGATCCAGGAGAGAAATGCGGAGATTCTGAGACACTTAGCAGAAGCACAAGCCTTGGCTGTGGAAGATGATGTGACCCTTCCTCCACAGTTAACACAGAGCATTAGTAAAGCAGAAGATATTAGCAAGAAGGTAAATGTCACTTTACATAGCCTGCAATGAGGGACTTTCATATTTATTCAAAATTACTAAAAAGTCTTGGGTTTAAGTCCTGTACTTAAATGGCAGATGTACAGAAGTTTTAACACGTATTTAATTCCTTCAAATTCAACCTGTTGATTTGTTTTATCACTTAACATTGGATGGGTTTTGATTACTTAACTGTTGAACATAAAGTTGATATAATGGTACTGTAACTAAAGACTGCTTGGACTTCAAATGGTTAGCATTGATAGGATGAATACTGTAAATACACACCCAAATTTGTGAATTATGACTTCAGGTAAAAGGTTTTTGGTACAATTCTGAGTTCATTTTTCGAGCATAGCAGGATAGGATAATTGACAAAAGGCCTGGCATTTTCATTTTATGGAGGTCTTTAGTTTGTGTGTAGTTTTATTTCTGCAACTCCTTAAGAAAAGAGAGTACTTTAGAAAGAATTTGTTTGGATTGGATAGGGTTCAAAGAACGACAGCATGAAATGTTCTGCATCTCTGGAACTGTTACAATTGCAGGAAATGTTTATTGTCAGTATCTCAGTATGTTCTTGAATAATCTCCTGAACATCAAGCTTTCTGTGACATATGCTGTCATATGTTTGTAATGGTAATAATACTGTGGAATTGTTTAAAATGTTTTAGGTGGATGAAACTGTGGACAGTCAGTGCTGTATTTTGAACCAATCTGTTCAAGAATTGAGGAGAATTCCAACAGATAGTGAGAGCAGAAGGTAAGATTAAATGTCGCATACCATCACTGCGTATTAAACAATGTTTATCTTCTAATCATAATAATTATTTAAAGTGTTTGATGTCATGTGGATGTTATCTGTTGATACCTTTATCTTTGTAAGAGTTTGACCAGTCACTACTCTGTCAGAAGTTGACCATCCTGCAGGACATATCCTGTGGTTTCAAGGGTTGACAGAACTACATTAAGAGCTGGATGGACATGAAGTTCTGATGACAGGTAGTAACTTTAAAACAATGGAATGGACTACTGTCAATGGTTATATGTTATTACCATTTCAAAATCTTTACAACCTTGCAGGACCTGTGATCATATTGTTTTTGACACTTTAGAGAAAGTTTTTCTTGACATGCAGAATGGTGACAAAAGTACAAAATATTTTGCACAATTCTTTTGTGGGCCTGTTTTGTCCAAGCCTGAGGTTGCAGTCTTTATTGCCCTTGCCTTAATCCATGCAGTTCTGAAGGTTGGGATTTAACAATGCATGTACTAAAGTCTGGATTCCATATTGAAATACAGTTTTAAAGGGGTTGTATTGTGCCATGTATTACACGTATCAGACTCTTATTTTGTGCAGTGTAAAAGTATAAGCATAGAACATGTTGTTACTTACAATAACATATGTGAAATTGACTGTGTGAAGTGTACAGGTTTTATCTAGAGGTGGGATACCCTGAGAACAACCTTTTCTTATTATTTAGGCCTATATGTAGTTGTCAGTTTTTTTTTATGGAAAATTGTATCCATGCTGGTACACTTCTGTTGAAATGCGATATTATTTACAGTGCTCTTCGCACATTGTTTATTGTCATTTTCACCAGGGCACTAAAATATTAAAGCACGTGCAGTCTGCCTGTGTCATTATTGCTGGTAGTTAGAACTACATACCTGGAGTAAGCTTTTTAGGTACTGGCTTGCAGCATCTGTCTGATCCTAGGTATATTGGAAATATTGCACAGCTGGCTAGAATGTAAGCAGTACCTGTAATAAAGTGTGGGCTATATTATGCAGTTTTCCATCTCCATTGTTCTTAACCATTCCCAAGATATCAAAAGAGTTTTCATTGAAAGTTTTAAGTTTTACCATGACTTGCTGAAGGATTCAAAGTGATCTCAAAATTATGTTGATCTAAACTTTTAGTTAATAGGTATCATTGAGAAGTTGCAGTGAGTCATATTGTGGATAGTGTACAGTTGAGTATATAACTGTAAAGAAGATACATTTGTCTGAATAGTCTC
The DNA here is from genome assembly GCA_029531755.1 of Holothuria leucospilota. Lineage (NCBI taxonomy): Eukaryota > Metazoa > Echinodermata > Holothuroidea > Aspidochirotida > Holothuriidae > Holothuria > Holothuria leucospilota. The sequence continues at coordinate 23,102,486 of CM055962.1, read as the reverse complement.
ACCATCATGGCATCACCTATGATACAGTGCCAAACAGTTTTCAATAGTATTTGCTAACCTTTCTTTGCTATGCTGTGTGAGAATGTTGCTTAAAGTAGATGCGGTGATGAGCAAATTTGTTTTAAGAGCAAAAGCTGCAAAGCATACATGTTTTCTCATCATCTCATTCAATACACTAACAGCCATTGAGGGCAGAATTTGTTTACTTTCTGTTCTGCTGTTGTATTAGCATGGTGGTAGTAATCACTCTTGGTAATCCTCATTCAGGCTATACAGTGATGTGCAATTTGCTTTTATTGAAAAGCTATAAAGTGATCATTGAGTGAATTCAATCTTGGACTGACAGACAATGCAACCTTATGAGTTATGCTTACATGCCTACATTCATTAATAAGACCGGTTTCCCAACAGATGGAGGCAGGATGCAAATTGGGGTGTCAATCTTCAGGGAACGCTTGTAGACTTGTCTTCTTATTATTAGCATTTTGATGTCTGTTGATGTGCAAGCAATGTCCTTTGACTGAAACAACTTATTTACAACACTGTATGTTGATTTCATTGAAAAGCATGGCTAATGTTAGGTGGTATTTAGTTACTACTGGACAGTCATAGTTTAAAGTAATGTGCTCCATAACAACACTAGTCTATGCAGTAGCATCCACATTTCCTGACATGCACCAGTGAAGTGTAAAGCAATGCAATACAATAATACATTATAGTACAGTATGCTAATACAGTAGTCTAACAACTACTGTCAGATCAGGGAGTTGGTATTTGAATAGTCACTCCCTGGTCAGATTTATAGACATACTGTATACTGTACAACAGCACACAGTAGACATTTTAGAAGACTTTACTGCACAAAGGCTTGTGCCAGTATTTGTATTATTTGCTGGTATGGATGGTGTACATATTATTTCAAAAGTTTTATCTTGGAAAGATTAATTAATACAGGTCTGATTTGAATGGCTTGTGTATTGTACTGTATACACAATCATCAGTTAGGTCACTGCCTTCAAAAGTGTGAAGTAAACTAACAGTGAGCAGGTATGTTTTCTTGTGCAGTTTTGTTTGTGTTGCTTTCAAGAGTCTTTGCAGTTGTTAATGGTGGTAATTAGATGCAGGTTTCATTTGTATTTTATCTGGAAGGCTTTAGAAATACAGGAACACAACATTCTTTAACAGTGATTATATCTTTAAAAGTATTAGGAAGGGAAATGGTCTCAAGACTCTACATCTTACAAAGGAATAAAAAGACACAGAACTATGAAAGAATGGTGATATCTACACAACCAAACAGTGGCATAGCCAGACAAATTTGTGTATACATGTGTGTAGGCGTGTGGGGAGGTAGGCACCTGGGAGCTCCACCATTTCATGGAATTAAAATATGGAGTCATCATATACTTATGTATACATATTTGTTTACTCTTGGATTTTCTATTGGGGGCTACTGGGGGCTATTGTGGGGGGCTCATGCTCCCCAAGTGCCCCTCCCCCTTGGCTGTGCCACTGCAGCCAGAGGAGAAGATATGGTGTGTCGTGCATGGAGTATTGAATTTACTCCCTAGAATTACCTGTATCTTTTTATTTCCTTTAATGAAACAAAAGTGGGCAGTACTCTAAACAAGTCATTGTCAAGTTGGCAAATGGTGTGGCAACTCTTCTTTTAGTTATTTAACTCAGTTTACAAACATAGGTTTTGTTCATTGAGGACCCTATACTGTTACCCTTTTTTGAAAGAGTTACGCTCGACCTGATGTTTGATTTCAAAAGGATTATTACATAATAGATCACAGCTCTTTATGAACAGGTCCCAGATTTGCTGTTGATGAACACTGTTCAGTGAGGTTGACTTTCTTTTGTCTACTCATCTCCAAGGCTACCGAAACAGTAGCTTCCACCTACCCACCTAGCTGACTCCATCTGTTTATTTTGCCATTGTTGCAGCATTTGTGAAGAACAAAATACAGGTATATAGAGGTTTTTCATGTGACATCATGCAAGTGGGATTGCCCAGCATTGACAGGCACCAGGGATGTAGCTACAGTGACACCCGGCACTCCAAGCAAATACATGTCTTCCCGCCCACCACAAATCTGCCTACCAAGACCCTAAAACTAGTCCTAAATTTACTCCCTAAAGTAAATGAGGGAAAAATGAAAAATTAATGGCTGAAAAATGGGGTAGATGCCATGGGGGTGGGGTGAGGTGCTTTCCCCAGATCAGACAATTAGCCAGCACTCCAATTTGGCTAGCTTCATCCCTGACAGGCACAGCACTGTCGCAGTAATGCATATTTATGGCATCACCATAGATATTACAGTGACACTATGGACGCTTGACCGGCAAATTGTCTAAGAACCAAAGAGACATGGGATCACATGACATTGGTGAAACACCTCTTTAGGCTTTGTACAAAGCCTTCGTCCATAATTTATATTACAGTATGTACATCACAATCTGAAGATCAAATTTTACAGCTATAGGCTCTCTTCTCATTTGTCTCTGCTAAGTGTTTTATAATTAGTATTACCCTTCAAGCCTGGAACTGCAAATCTATTTAGCAAGTGAAAACCATACAGAATGTGTTTGATCTTGTTTTGCTACACAGTAGTTCTGAAGAAAATTCCATTCAGTATCAACTCAGGTCACAGCTAGATAGGAACGTCATCCTTCAGAAGGAAAAGGCAGAGCTTGAGCTTCATCTAGCGGAAAAGTTGAAAGCAATTAACCTGTCTCAGGATAAAAACAGTGAACTTGAACAGGAACTGGAATCAACAAAGGATTCCTTGCAGAAGTTAGTTGAATCGTATGAAGAAAACGCAACTAAAGGTATTAAAGGAACATTTACAGATAAATTTGCAAGATATTTTCTACTTAACCACATGTTTTATGTCACTTTTAAAATGTGTATAAGAAAAGAAATTGCATGTATGGCGAAACAAAGTTATGGGGTAAGAAAGAAACTCCTCTTCACCAAATTCACATCACACATTTGGGTTTGCCCTTCAGACTGATGGGAATTGAAGTTTGAGCTAGGAATCCTACTGGATGGAAGATTTCATTTTCCATCCACAGATACCAGTTAATGCTTTAACACTGTGTTAAGGTGGCCTTTTGTACTGTACCAGTGATAACCTATTATTTCACTTGGGCAAGGCCCACGGGAAAGAAGGTTCACTAGACCAAAGATCCTAACTCGAACCCAAATCCTTCCCCCAACCCTATTTCTACCCTAGGGTAATCCTTTTTTAATGAGAACACTAATGCTATACCTAATCCAAACCCTATAAACCCTTAGTCAATTTTTGGTCTAGGGCATCTTTATTATTATGAATCTTCATTGTAGTGAACTTCCAGTCCATTGGGATTCCACCTGTTTGTATTGTTACGAGTATAAATATTAAATTTACATGAACATAAGAAGAGTCATCTTCCCTCGCAAAAAGAGATTGTAGTGAACATGAACTTACATCATGCCATCTGACAATATACAAAAAGGTTTCCGGGCATGATTGAGAGTTCTTCTATTTTTCCCATGTACAGCTGAAGAGCAGCTGAAAAAACTGGAAGAGGATTTGAAAAAATCACAAGAAAAAGCAAAAGAATACAATTCTCTCCTCAAAAGTAATTCAAAAGAGAGTACAAAGAAAAGCAACAAGACACCAAGTGAAAGGTGAGATAATATAGTTGTGATAGTTTTATGTAAGAATAGCTGCATGAGCAAGATGAATGGGGAAATTACTTCATCGTAATTTAATGCATGCTGGTGAAGGATCATGACAAGCAGCCTTCTTGTGCTTTCATATTCAGCTTTGTAAAGGGACTGGAAAATGTTCATAATTATTTCATCTTTACAAAAGTAGAAGTATTGTCATTCTGAGAACCTTTTTTTTGTAAGATACGAACGTTTTGTAAGTCAACTGTTCCTCACCCTTCAAAATAGCCATTACTCTTAACTATATACACTAGTTACAAATTTTTTGAGCAATGTACACACCTTCCGTATAACCAGAAAGCTGTGATTCACCATTATACCAGGTGAAATATATTGATTTGCTATTTATTTGACAGAAGATCTTAAGGTACAGTAAAGCCTGGGCCTTTAATATTATAAACACAAGCATACTTGAACCAGCCAACTCAAGTGAGGAATTACTGCACCATAAAATACCACAATTTTTTAGAACATTTGTTTAACTGTCATGCAGGTGCAGGTGGGAGAATAATGTGAAAATTTTGTAGGGAATAATTTATCACATTTTGCATCAAGTTTTACCATACATGCTGATCAAATTTCTTTGCAAATCCTAAAAGTACACACCACAAGTTTTTTGTGTACAGTATGTAATGGTAAGGTTTTCATGGATTTCATGTTTAAAAAAGAACTAAAAGTCAAAATTGCTACACAAAATTTGAACACTTAGCCTCCTGACATTTATTTTATTCTTAAAAGGTTAAACGTAATGTAGTGTGACCCCTTGTAAAAGGTTTAATTAAATGAAAATTGCTACAGGTATGTTTGCCAAGGAAATTGGATGGACCTGCAGTATCCTAACATTAGCATGTATTGAAATTAATTTCATAGCTGAACATGCAGGGTATGACAACAAGATTTACTGAGTGCCACCGTATTTAAGGTGCATGCTCCCTATGAGAATACAGTAGATTGCACATTGTATGGAAGAAGCCAGCATTGCATTGACTGTGGTGAGAGGACTTGAAATACTGTACAGTGTAATCATGAGTACATGCTGTAAAAGAAACTCTTATTGAATAATAGTTTCCTTTTTGATTGTTGAAGATGACCAAAAACAAAAAAAACAAAAAAATAATATAATCAATGGAACAAAAAAAAAAAAAAAATGGTAGCCAAATTGATGGCATCTGGTCTTGAAATAATAGTATTTAACCTGTGCAGAATAGCTACTGTATTGTTACTGTACTGTGGTTGCTTAAAATGTTCCCTGGAGAGTTGCATTTCCTTGGAGTAACTGAAAAGTACCCATTTACTGATATTCCTAGATTGCACAGTAGTGAAAAGACAGATTTCATTTATAGGTATACAGTACTCCATGCTAGTAGTGATGACATCATCATCTGCATATATTCATGGAAATGATGACATTATCAGCTTATATTCATGGTAATGATGACATCATCATCTGCTTATATTCGTGGTGATGATGACATCATCTGTTTATATTCATGGTAATGATGACATCATTATCTGCTTATATTCGTGGTAATGATGACATCATTATGTTCTTGTGTTCATGGTCATGATTCTTATCAATCAAAGGTAAATAAAGAGCATGGCACTAATTTTACAGTACCACTTTCATGTGGTAATGAGTGGAGATGGCTCTTAAATTAATATTCTGTGTAGAATATTGCTTAAAGTTATAAGTATAGTACATTATAGAACTGTGACATTCACATGCTGTAACCAAACCACATGCAACAAAGTAACGATGAACAGAGTGTGAATGCAATGTCGATATGGTTAAGTCTTTCAAGAATGTTTTATTTTGTCCAAATCCTATCGGCTAGAATATATCATAACAGTTTTGTTTTTCTGTATAAGATAGTGACAGACTTAGAATTGTTCATTACAAGTTTCAATTACAAACAGCACCATTCTGCTGATCTTTTGTGAGAGTTTTATAAACATGAGATATCACAAACTCACTAGCTAGATGAATGATTCTTTTACAGGTGTATGTAATACTGTATTTTAAAACTATTTAACTAGGCAAGGAGAGTGGAGGCATGCTGTAGAATACTGCCTGGTCATTGTAGAGGCAAAAAGCTGTAAAAAATAAATTATCCTTGTTGCTTAACAGTTTGTGCAAGAGGTTTGAAAAAATCATCCTTCTGTTTATACAGAAACAATCAGTTAAATCAAGTAAACTTTAAAATAAAAACTCAAGAATTATCTTCTCCAGAACAAATTTCATTTGCCTGCACTCTTAATACACACTTGTATGGATGAACTGCAAATCCAATCATTTTTGGCTCCACTGATCATTTTTCAACATCCTCGTTACTTCCTTTAAAATGAAGTTATTCATGTATTTATCATCATTCTCATACTCCTGATATCTTTACTTTTCATCATGAATTTTCATGCTTTATGCATTTAATCTGAATTGCTTTTCATGTTTATTCATGCATATTTATTTATATTCATGTGGTATCATCTGTTTTGGTAGTGTGTCGGGTAAGAATGGCTCAAGAGCAACAGCTGCACATTCAACAGCAACATCTCTTCCTAACCCGTCTGATATAGATGACCGATATATGGTTAGTACATTTCATAGCATCATGAGCAATGTAGTTTTAGTAAACAGAGAGTGGGGCTTTTTGAATATGTACATGTGAATGCTCACTCATTATTCACTTAATCTGAGAGTTAGTTTTGTATAGTTGCTGGACAACTCTCCCCTGGCCTTTACCCGGCCAACTCCAGCAGGACAGTTTCCACCCAGGCAATTCCCACCCTGGAAAATTCCAAATTTCTGATGGGCATTGTTGTCTGAGGGGTGATTTTCATGGATGGGAATTGCCCAGGAGGGAATTATCTGGGTGAAAATTGTCTAGGTGAGATTGCCCCAGGGGAGTTGTCTGCTTACAGTTTTAGACCACAGAATCAAACTGTATGTTGTGATAATCCAAAATAACACTCCAAGGTGGCTTTAATATGGTTCCAAATCGCAAAGCTAGCTTCAATATAGTAACAAATAAGACATCGTTTCTTTCAATCTCTTGTAAGGTAAGTGCTACCATTGTTACCATATTAAAAGTGATCTATATTTAAAATCAACAGCTGCATTCAAAGCATATTTCAGTTTCATTGCTTCACATTTAAGCAACTAGGATTCACCATGTTTTGATTGTGTGAGGTAAAATATAAGAGGTACAAAACACAGTCTTGAGCACTGATTCCACAATGAATTCAAAAAGGCAAGTGCCATAATTATCACAGGGTAATTGTTTGTTTAAACTTGTTTTTACATTCTTTGCAGCTTAACATACTTGATGGGCTATTACCAGAGGGACATGGAATGCCTCCCCTTCCCTTCCCCCCACCCACACCCTCAATAAATAACTCTGGTCAGGCTAGCTTGTGAACCCTACAGTAATTTACTTCAAAATTTGCAAAACACTAGACCTGTTTATCTCATTGTAAGTTCCTGTTTTTCAACATCCCCACTCCCAGGACTGCATTCAAATTTATGGATTAATAAAAATGTCACAAATTCTTCCTGGAGTTGGTTCAAATGAAGAAGTGACCCTACCCGATAGGCAACCTTGTTACAGGTTTGTCTTGTATCTGACTGTGTATCAGTTTTAATAAAGTTGACATCACAACCATGCAAATTACAGCTATGGACTGTTGTGTTTCTGTTTTATTCTTCCTTTAGATTGAGATTGTTACAGATAAAGGTATTAGGCTCCCTTAAGCAAAAGTCATCTGTTTTCAAACTATTTCTGTTGTCTAACATTTTCATCCTGCACTGGATTGTTCACAGCAAATAAACTGCGTTTGTTTTCTTCATCATTTTTGTTAGTCTTTATTAGAAGAAAACAGGCGGCAGAGGGAGGAGATCCAACGTTTAAAGGCAGAAAATACATACCTTATCAAACAAAACAAACAGGCCACCACAGATATGGACATGATGCAGGTAACAAAATAATCCTGATAGTTGCAAGGAATAGAGAATTTTAGCCTTGTTTTTTCTTTCAGGTTCTTAGCAAGTGTTTGTTCTAAGTTTCCTGCTGCCTTTTGTGAGCTCAATGGGTGGTGTTGCTGCCCTCTTTTTCAATCTTTTAAGCTTTTTTAACTTCATAATGATCTTGCTTGGTGGTGTTTAATTAAATGGAATGGTTCTAAAGCACAGAGCATTGACTTTACTGTTATAATTTATAGACCATGAAAGAGCATGTATAGTGACAAAGATGGTAGAAATTAAGCTAGCTGCATATAAATGCAACTCAACTTTCGCATGGCCAATACTTCTGTAGTGTACACAGATCTGCAACTGTAACTGGCAGTGTTAGGACCAGTTTCCCCTGTTAGTCGGGAAAAATGGACATGCCCGTTTTTCCAGGTAGTTTGTTTCTGTTACCATTTTCATAATATGGTTTTAAAAATGATAGTGATTACGTACCCGGGATTGTGCACCAAGCTGAAAGAAGGTCGTCAGATACCATAGTGCAACCTCATCGATCCAAACGGGCTAGCCAGTGGAGTTGTGTGCATCATCAGTTGTGCCAATGAAAGTTGCTCCAAATAAAGGAAACTAGGTCACGACAGTCAAGTAGATTTGGATCATACAAAGTAGAATAGTGTGTGGCTAGCTATAAGTAATCTTCATATCCTTAGTGCCAAGCATATTGGGCTAGCAAGAAAAGATTTTCCTGTGCTGTATGTTTGCCTGCTTTCAGCTAGCTTACATTATGCTTCACTCTAAGATAGAATTGGTGAAATCTTGTTTCAGAATAAGAGACTTGGTTGTAGTTGCTACAAAAAAGAAGCAAAAGAAGCTTTTATTTCTTTTTTAATGAAAGATGAAATCATAACAACTTTCACTTTGGTAATTTCAACCAGCCATTTATGCAGCATAGACAAGCTTTTGTATTTTTGTCAACTTCATTGTTTGTCACAGTGGTTGCACTGAGTCTGAAAAACTAGTTTTTACATTTTTAACTGTTTACTTCTGACTGGGAAAGCCAGTGACAATACTTTCACTTGTTGCAAAACCTTATTCCCCATTTTACTGCAGTAACACGTTGATTCTGTTAAGATTATATGGCATGATTTTGATTCAATGGCTTACTGATTTAACTCACAGATGCTAGTGGAAAAAGATAAACAGATTAAAGTTTCATTTTCAATGTGTCATGACAGAAAACAAAAAATGAAGCGAAAGACCAGTATGTCCTAAGGTTTGCCTGAAGCGGCATCATATATGGCCAAAATAGCAGCATAAACCACCTAGAATCCCAGATTTCCATAGGCACTGAGGATGCCACTTGAAACCCATTCAGCACATGCACTACAGGTTCAAGCTCCACATTTAGTAGCGAGTCAAATGGTCAGATGTTACTGTGGACATTTTGACTCAATGGTATTTTTTTTAGAGGAAACACTAAATTACACCACATCTTGGTTGGCTTAGCATGGTAGACAACTTCCCCATAGCAGTGAGCAGATAAATAATAACTACCCTTTACTTTTCTTGAAGTAGATCATAACACACTGAATATATTCGAAAGACCTGCAGGCACGATATTCATGTGATTTACAGGAGGTACAGTTACTACCTTTTTATTCAAGTGAAACTGTTTTTTTTTTCCTTTTTTCCTTGTTTTGACTATATTTTGGTTTTGCTCACAAGTGACAGTACTTGTAATATTCTGCACAACTTTTTTCGGTTGTAGAAACATGTTGCGACGTGCACAGCTCAGCGACAAGAGATGCAGATCAGACTGAAGAGGCAACAAGAAGAGGTAAGACATTAAATATATGACTAAGTAGCCTGTATAGCAGAACAGCTCTTTATATAGGAGGTATCCAATTATGTATGTTCTTTTGTTTTTTTTAACATCTTTCTTCTGCAATTGAACTTGAAGCAAGCAGATGTGATGTCAGATATGAACATTAAAGGCTCTATAATCTCACCCCAGACAGTAAAGTTCTCCCTACTAAGTTTACTTCCGGCCCTCTCTCCAATTTAAACAAAAACACCTGTGTAGTACACCTCCAAGACAGGGCAACAGTAGCGTGCATTGAGTTTCAAGTCCTCATGGCCATATTGACACACAGCTTTGTGTAGGCCTAATTTGAGAACACAACTGATTGTCAGTGCTTGTCTTTTGACAGGCGCGATTGCGCTCGTGCTCCATGGCGTCCGTAAAGTCCAACCAAGGAGCTCAACTGATCACGCTCCTTGATTTCCTGTCAAGAATCCTAAATGGAGTACACGTATGAAAATGGCCTACAGTGTACAATTTCTACAAACAAGCTGTTCATTGACTCTATGATTAGAGCTTAACTGCTCACTCCACAGAATATATCAGTGAAACTGTTATAACCATATCAAGTATGTCTAAATCATTCATATTCTTTCAAAAACAATTTTGGCCCTCTGTGACCATGAATGCAAGTCTTTTACTCGAAAATGGAAGAGACTTCGGCTTCAAGGTACATGGTTTGATTGCACAAGTAACCTACAGCTTGCTGCACACATCTTGTACTGCAGACAGTACCATTTCAAAGTACATTGTTTTACTGTATCAAATGTTACCAAATTTGTCAGGAATGACAAAAACATCTTCCTGGCATGTTCAAAAGACTCTCAAACAACTATCTGTAATATTTTGGCAGCTTTTATTTGTAAGGTTTTTTCCACAGGGCACATTTCCCTAGAGGGGCTTTGCAGTTTTGCCATTGCCTAACATGTAAAATACATGGATAGGCCTAGTAAAGTGCTAACCAACACAGTACATGTGCAGAAGTGGTCTGCTCACTAGTAGAACAACTGGGTCTAAAATTTCCCAATTCTTTTTGTTCCAAAGTGTTAAAAAATGTTGTCTAAGATGTTGGTATGAGTGTTTAGAATTATTTATGGTCAGGATAGGGTCTTTGCTTGTCAAACCTTGAACTTAAATATTTTTTGAGTCTTTTGCCATACATACGTGTATATGTACTGTTATGAGAAGTTGACCAGTCTCAGGACTTCAAGTCCATGCAATTTGAACCCAACTTCACATGAACCTAACACTACTCAAAATCCTCTTTCGATTGCTATGTGGGGAGAGGGGGATGCCTCAGTTACCACTATGCAAAAACATTGTGCCCACCCTCCCCCACCCCTGTTTAGAACATAGGTACTGATAAAAGCCCTTTACAGTGGGTCTCAGTTCAACATCATAATAAGCACTTTTACTGTCACTAAAGGCTATAACAGTTTTTTTTTCATTAAATTTTTGGCCCCCTAAAGTTCTGGTTGGCCCCTTCAATTCCTTGAATGGGGCCCTGTCAGTTCCCAGTTGTGTGGTACCAAGATGTTTGTGAAAGTGCAAGCACTGAGTGTAAAAGGAGCTTTCTTTTCATAGGAAATCATGAAGAGATCCCGGAAAGATATCATTTGATGCAACAAAAAGAACTGGAGCAACTCACACACGATTTATTCACTATGATTATTAATGTATTGTTTATGTCAGTTAATATGTAACAAGCATGTAAATAAACAGTAATGGTGCTGGATATTTACACTGCCCACAGGTAATACACAATAACTTACAGCAGGCCTACATACCCTACGATTCGCGATGCATGGAAGCATATGTACAGTACATGCGTGGTAGACATACATTTCATTGTAACAATGTTGATAGTGCTCACTGCTGCTTACTTTTTACATTAACTTATGAATGGAAAGCTGCATATGAGGTGATGACCCCGAACAAGGAGCAATTAGCTCTCCTCATACTTCCCAGGAGAGCAGTTGACCGAGCTTCTGCAAATTTGAAAAAGCAATGCCTGGATTGTACAAGTCATCCTTGACCCATGGAAGTATTTCCCTGACAGGGTAGTACCTCCATGATTATCCAACCAGAGTGGAGCTGGTGCTATTATTTGAATGAATGTCAATCAAAGCACATTTACCAATTGCATTTAGAACTAAGTGCTATTCCTAAGTACGTTTGGGGGGATGCCACAGCCCCTTTAAGGTCAAAGGGCTTTTTTCCCATTACTTCTGAACTCATTTTTTCTTCAGTGTCTTTGGTACATTTGTGGTATAAGTACATCAAATTTTGGAGTAGAAATTTGGAGGCCAGTTTGAAGAAAAGCAAAACATTGGTCATATATGTAAGGCTTTGAATTCACAACTACTTCAAGTTCACTTTTGGCGGGAATGTGGCTCAACTTCTCCTATTTCAAGAAATGCTCACAGTAATTGCATGAAAATATCACCAGTTCCTCTGGAAAAGCATATTACAATAAAATATTGGTTTGAATTATTTTAACTGTTAAACCTGGCTTTTTGTAGTTATGTTTACTATGAAGCACCATTATATAGTCAGTGAAGGTTGATATTGGCTGTACATATTCTCTCTTTGATGTAAAAAATACATGTGAGGCATAATGGCAGATCAGTTATTACATTGGAAAAAGACCATTTTGAGTATTCACTATCAATGAGAAAAGCACAATCGGTTTTCTTCTTAGAACAAAATCATACGTATGTGACATTAATATATATATTTCAAAGGTTTGTGTTCACATGGCCTCTGTTGATGAATTAGTATTACAAACAACTTAAGGGGCAGTCACACTGGAATGCAACGCCATGCTCTGCTGTGCCACACTGTGCTCTGCCTAACTTTTCAATGCTGGCAGGGTGGCCACATAAAATGCTGTGCAGCGCCAAAATTTCTTATCAGTGACCATGAAGTAACATGGCCAATGTTATGAGTGAGCATGAAGTATAAAGTACAAGTGTAGAAGGAACAGTCGGTGGTAGTGGGGTATCGTGAGCGTATAAGGCTACTTTTGATTGGGGGTGCTACAGTGCTTTGTCCAAAGGTTTGATGCACATTTGCCCCAAAGTAGCATACGTTTTGCCCTAATTTCTGCCGGAATGGGGTGGGGGCCCTCCCCATATATAAAATGACTATTTGTAACAAAGGTCAGTCAGAGTCGATGGGGTGGAGGCTGTAGCAGCCTCAGTAATTTCCAGTTTGAAGTTTTCTTCAATCCTCAAACTGTGTGTGAGAAGGCCCTTAATACCTTAGAAATGGCAAACTTCAGGTGCTAAAAGCTTTTATCCTCCCTTCCACAGCAATTGTAGAAACCTTGGGATGGCCCTGAATTTTTAGGCCAAATTTTTCTTTCACAAATATTTGTATTTATTTGACATATGGCTGAATTATGCTGTATGCTTTAATTTTTGTTGCTTAAATTTGCAAAAAAGAGTATTTGCTAGCACTGTCTCAAATTTTCATGAATATGATATAGACAGTGGTCCTCTTGTATTAAAATTGTTGGTTTTAGTTGATAAAACTACACAAATGATTCTGTTGTACATGATCTGTAAACACTTTTTCAAAAGTATTTTGTATTCACAAAAGATTGGTTTGTATCATCATGCAATTGCCTTATGCAATTAACTTTATACTGACATCTTCATAAGTTTTATGAATTGTGTTGTATGTAAACAATGTTTGTTTCACTGCTGAAAACATGATTTTTGTCCCAGTTGTCATCTTTTTTCTGTTTCGGGACATGGTTCCATTTTTCTTGATAGTCCACAGTGTATCATGTGGGCGTATGAGTGCTAGCCAGTTTTGGCTGAACAACATACTTCACCAAAAAGGATGTCTTCAAGTCTTCATATGAAACCCAGTGATTGGCAACTTGAAAACTTGGCACCTTGAAAGTTAAAAAATTTTCAGCTTCATTTTCACAGCACAGCCGGATGCAGCAGTGCACAGCACACGATGTGATGGCCCCTTTAAAGTAGCTCAGTGGCATATATGCCAACCTTAATATCTGATCTGCAGTGGAACATTACATTTAATAAATAACTTTCATCCCTACTGTATACTAATAAATTACCTCATATTGGCTCTCCTTATTAGGCTTGTGTAATCTTCTCACTATGACTGGAATAGTCTTAGCAATTTAATTTATTAAAAATGTGTATAGTGTTTAAAGCACTTGCATAAGTTTTAACTAGGAAGGTTTTAGGAAGGAGACCCAACATTCTGTAGACTCTTTGAAGCAATGTCTGTTTCAAATTGTAGTCTTGCTTTTCTCCCCAAAATAGCTATCACAATACCATGATCAACTAACAATCACAAAATAGTAATGCTAATAACTTTCCTTACGTAACACTCATCAACCTTCTTGTTGCCAGTTGTCATAAGAAAATGTGAAATTTTTAATTTTGGTTGCTATTGATCTGAAAAAACCGCATTTCAGTCAGATTTGTCACATATTTTAACAAAATTTACATTTTGAGTATGTGTCTAATTGATGCAGCTATTTTCCAAAATTAAGAGACAATGTTTTAGGCTCGAACAATGTCTCTAGTCGGGCAACACAGTTAAATCATAGGGAAGCAAAGAAGGCACATTATAAACTTTTATTGACAGTGGTTTAACTGGAAATCTTGACTAAAGGAGCTTGGCCATTGTTAGTTTAGAACCTCATTATCAAGGTGTGTCTCTATAGTGGCCTTTGTTTCAGGATTATATGGATATAAAAGAAGCAGTTCATCAATAGGAGGGTTTAGTCAATAGAGTCTAAACAATATGAACGAGAGACCTGTCAATCAAATGTTGATACCCACAGGAATTAAATCCTTTTCAAGTACATTTGTCTCACAAATATTGCATCCCTCTTTGATTACAAAACACCTTTTACCAGAGGCTGGCTGCATAGGCCTTGCAGGAGATGAGGTTGGGCTTGATTATATTTTGGAGTGACAATTAAGAGAGTGGCGACTCTTTGTTGTAGCAGTTGACAGGTGTATTGCTAAAGGCACAGTAAAATATCAGATTGTTTTATGGTTATAACTGGAATGTGTAAACAAACTTGATCATTTGTAGTCTTTTTTTTTCTTCAGCACCAAAGATTAGCTAAGTCATTGACTAAACAAGCAGCTGACTGGATTAATGAGAAGAAGACAATCAAAGAGACAGAAAGCACAAATAGAATGAAGAAAATTGGTAAGAGCAGTCACCACAGGGTTAAGGGTTGTATCTTTGTTAGTTTAAGAAAAAAGGAGAGTAAGATTCTGTGTGTTTTCTTGGACCTTGTCAATAGGTGTTTTCACTTTATAATTTAATCAAAATGAAAATCAAAGAAATTAAATTTCTTTCGAAAAGTCTTGCTTAGATGTTGAGATCCTGCTGTCAGAACTTCAACTTGTTCACCTTTTCTGTACAGCAAGGTAGTTCAACCTTTCTACTTCTGTGAAGGTACCAGTTGTAGCAATTTAAATAGGGAGTCCTGTTAATTCTGATTTAATACATATTTGTCTGAGTTTCTTGCGATCAACTGGGAACCGGCCTACGATCAACCATTCCATTGCAATCATCTTGTAAGTGGTATCTGCTTTAGATGTTGTTGTGCAGACTTTTTTAAACACTTGGAAGTGAAATGTTTTGGCAGTGGTACTCTACATTAAAAAAAAAACAGTTCTTTAAAGATTCTAGTGATTAACTGAGGTTGATATATTTTAAAGGCCTGTTGGCTGATGTTTTAATTGAAGTTATAATCACATTTTGCCATTCTTGTACATTTGAAGCTTGAATGATGTGACAAGTGATACTGTTTTGATTGTTTTCAGGTGCAATCTAAAATGTATGGTCAATGAAAGGTGAAACGAGACATATGATCTGCAATCATTGTTTTTCTGGAGGAGACTGTGAGAGTGGTCACATTTCTTATTGCTGCCACCTTCAGTAGGATTTTACATGTCACTGTGCATTCTTACTTGGATTATAGTACTTAAGGTATGCATGCAGCTGGTGTTGAGCAAACTGGATGATGTCACAGGAAGGTTCTATTTGCACTGGTCAAATATGATTTCATCACCATGGAGGAACTTATGGCAGCTTTTAGTGTACACTAAAAGGGAAATTGTACGTTGTCTTTTAGAGAGGTGAGCAGTGCCACAGTGCTTTGAAGTAAAGTACTGGCTACCACTGGAATCCAGGACTCAAAAATTGAAGCTTCATTTATTGGCATGACACCAATTTGTCTACAGTACACTGTACATTGTGAAGGTCAAATGTGTTATGTTAACAAGAATTTTTCTGGCATCTTGCAATGTTTACCTTGGTAATTGGACTTAAATGGTGATGATGTTAGATGTAGAGACCAAAAATGGTAAAAGAGCCAAAAAGTAAAGTTTTACTTAACATTTATTCAAAGCTTGTGTATTCCCATAAATTTTTTAAGAACTTCGGAGATGAGAAAATGTGGTGTTTGGATTCTTCTTGGGGTTGACAGTCATCCTCCAATTTCTTCATCAGCAACACAATTGTAAACTGGAATCAAGTACATGCTTGGGTTTCAAGTCACAAGAAAAACTGTGAAAGAAGGCATGTGTAAATTTCTAATCCATTCTTCTAATGTTACAATTGTTTTCATTGCATTAATGTTATAAATGTGATTTCTCCTGAATGTTTTACTTTGCATTGCAAGCATTTACCAAGGTGCAAAGACGACCTTCAAAACTTTGAAAAGAGCTTGAATATGAATGGGTCTTTTCTATGGCCTCCAGATTGCTTGTGTTTTGTTATGTCATAAGAGAATCATTATAAAGGACTTGATTATTTGGAATACTCTGTCATATATTTTAAAGGGCAAGAGCAGCCGCCCCAAACTTAATTTGAAGCAATAGCTAATTCTCACTAATATCTCCTTATTTCTCTTCCATGTACCTTTCTTATATTTCAGGAGTTTAATATTGCATATCCAGGGTAAAGTAATGAGTTACACCTGATAAATTTCACCATTCAGTGAGAAAGTATTGTCACATGATTCTCAAGAGCTATTCATGGAATAGGATAGACTACTAGACTATTTCAGTTTGGGGGGACTGCTCTTTCGCTTTAAAGCTTTGTGATGTATACCTCATAACCAACATTTTTGACTTCTGGAAAGATAAGTTATTGAAAGTGCTGTCAAAACACATGTTCTTGAGGAATGTTATCACTCCCTTCATGTGGGATTGTTTGTTTTGCAGCTGTCTTGTGTAAAGTTCAAAATGTATTCTGTTATGCTGCTGCACAATCATGGAATAATATTGTTTTTAACTGTTTACCAAATGAGGACATCATAGTGTTTACGTGAAGTTGTAATGTTGGTCTTAAGACTCGAACTGTTAATCGTACATGAACTGTGTGATCCAGTTTTGCTCCATGTACCAGAATATCAGAATGTATCATGATTTGACTAATAGTGGTCATGAAAGAGAATGAAGAGAATAACATTTTTCTGCCTTTTTGTGATAATGGGTTGGGGGGGGGGGGGAGGATAGCAGGAAAATGGATATCACCATATGGTCTTAGAAAAAGACCAAAAACTAAAAAATTATGATGATGCTAAAGAAGCATACAAAAGGAAACAAGGTGCACAACTTTTGCAGCATCTTTGTTTTGTTTGGTTGCATATTTTACCATAACAAACAAGTCTTCAACATTTGTTGAAAAAAGGTTAGAAGTCAGAATTTTGGTTTGTCATATTTAATTTATTTGAGTTGGAGACAGATGGACCTGTTTCAAGTTTCTTTAGAGGTGGGAATGGAGCTGTCATTCATTGATCTGTATATCTATATCACCAAGTGTCATGATCAGCTCTGAAGGTCATTTTGTTTGTGTTTACAAAAATTTACATGCTTTCATTTGTGTCTTTATTTGTCATAAATTGTATGGAATGCATACATGAAACTTTCTTTTTCAACAGTTTAATGTAGGATTTAAAATCATCAATATTTATTCTAAATGGAGATTTCTTTAAAGAGAATCTTTCTATTATTTTTTTTTGTTGAACATTCACACTGCATATTGTTCTTGCTATTTTGTGTACTTTGGTTTCTTATTGCAATTGCCATATCTATCTGTTGTACACATTTAAATATTTTACTGCAAACAGTGATAGTTACACAAATGTGAACTTTTGTTTGAAAAGAAACAATAAACCCATTATAGTGTGTAATATGATGCCAGTAAAGAAAAAATACCAAGGTTAGGGCATCTTGCTTAAATTTATGCTGGGCATTAAATTTAGTGTGGAACTGATGTGTACAATTTGGCCAATGCGTTTGAAGTTTCCAGGTGTTACTGATATGATGGTTTCCAAATGCAGGGAAAATAAGGAAAATGTGATATAACTATTGTTTAAAGTAAAAGGAGAGAAGGTGAAGTCAGTGCAGTTTGTTAGGAAAAGACTGAAAATTCCACTTTTCAGAGGGTAAGTTTTTACCAAGAAAATCTTTGTTGGTGACATGAATGAAGATAAGAAAATTTGTTGGGTAGTTTAGTGAAGGATCCTGGCTAAGTTTATAGTACTTTGAAAGACAATTTATTGGAAAATAAGTGCCTTCAAGGGATCCAACCACCATTGTAATTTTCACTTAAAATTGACTTCTGACAGTGCCTTGTGGACAAAGTGCAAAGTCTGATATTGTAAGGAAAATTGAAGTACAGTATTGCAGAAGACAATCAGTAGTGATTTTTAACAGGTCAGAGAAGCCTGCAGATGTTATGTTTCTCTTTGGTGTGGAAAGGGAGGGTGTATGAACTATAAGAAACGTAGCATTTCTAAGAAAGGACTCATTTCAAGCAAGGCCATTCTAAGACTAAAGGTCATTAACTAATTCTTCTCAGAAAAAGCAAAATTTTCTTGAGTTACATCTTCCTAGGTAGCAAATATTTTCTCACATTAGATACTAAGATAAATTTCTCCAGATTCTAGCCTAAGCTGACTTTCAGCAGGGAACCTAATAAGGCTACTTACTAATTGTGCATAAGCATGTGGCCTTGTGTTTTGTGCCCATTTGTATGTTGCCAGACTGTAAACAACCAGCGTTGTAGTCTGTGGTCATATCACTAGCCTAACAAAACACACTACACTATGTATGAAGCTCATGAAATTTGAACTTGGCCTTGTAAGGTGCCTCCGCTATACCTATGAAGTGACTATCTTTTGGCCCACCTACTTGGTCATGGGTGAAGGTGGGGGGAGGGGGGGGGTATTACTATTGGCAGATTATTTAGTAAAAGCTTTTTCAAATGTTATAAAGGCCACGTAATTGATATTTCCTCTTTGTTTATCACATGAACAAAACTTGTGGTCTTGAGTCTTTCAGTAATCCCACTTCTGTCAGTTTGTAGTATGTGGAATATTTTTACATTAACAAATATCTACTTCCAAAAGAGACTGCTGTTGATTGTCATTTTTCAAGTTGAGTGTATTCTCTTCTTTACCCATACATTGCAGTTATGGGTGAGGGCAAACTGGGCTCATCAGGGAATTTAGTCAAATCTATCATGGGCCAACGTTGGCAGAACTAGCCTTCCCCCATTAACTATTATTCAGAGGATAACAAGACAGGGTGTACTAGATGCAACAGAGGCGAGTACCTCACATTTTGCTATGAAAAGACAAGAAACTTGACAAGTTGTTGGCAACATTGCTGAATTTGCTAATCCCTCTTAACCCCTCCGGATCTTGTTATGTAATGAGTTTAAGTGCACATAACATAACATAACATAACATAGCATAACAGAACAGAACAACATAACATAACACACCACAACACTACACAACATAACAAGTTAAAGGGCAAATTCAGTCAATGTTGCCACAACTTGTCAAGTTTCTTGTCTTTTCATAGCAAAATGTGAGGTACTCGCCTCTGTTGCATCTAGTACACCCTGTCTTGTTATCCTCTGAATAATAGTTAATGGGGGAAGGCTAGTTCTGCCAACGTTGGCCCATGATAGATTTGACTAAATTCCCTGATGAGCCCAGTTTTGCCCTCACCCATAACTGCAATGTATGGGTAAAGAAGAGAATACACTCAACTTGAAAATGACAATCAACAGCAGTCTCTTTTTGGAAGTAGATATTTGTTAATGTAAAAATATTCCACATACTACAAACTGACAGAAGTGGGATTACTGAAAGGACTCAAGACCACAAGTTTTGTTCATGTAATAAACAAAGAGGAAATATCAATTCGTGGCCTTTATAACATTTGAAAAAGCTTTTACTAAATAATCTGCCAATAGTAATCCCCCCCCCCCTCCCCCCACCTTCACCTATGACCAAGTAGGTGGGCCAAAAGATAGTCACTTCATAGGTATAGCGGAGGCCCCTTACAAGGCCAAGTTCAAATTTCATGAGCTTCATACATAGTGTAGTGTGTTTTGTTAGGCTAGTGATATGACCACAGACTACAACGCTGGTTGTTTACAGTCTGGCAACATACAAATGGGCACAAAACACAAGGCCACATGCTTATGCACAATTAGTAAGTAGCCTTATTAGGTTCCCTGCTGAAAGTCAGCTTAGGCTAGAATCTGGAGAAATTTATCTTAGTATCTAATGTGAGAAAATATTTTGCTACCTAGGAAGATGTAACTCAAGAAAATTTTGCTTTTTCTGAGAGAATTAGTTTAATGACCTTTAGTCTTAGAATGGCCCCTTGCTTGAAATGAGTCTTTTCTTAGAAATGCTCGTTTTCTTATAGTTCATACACCCTCCCTTTCCACCCAAAAGAGAAACATAACATCTGCAGGCTTCTCTGACCTGTTAAAAAATCACTACTGATTGTCCTTCTGCAATACTGTACTTCAATTTTCCTTACAATATCAGACTTTGCACTTTGTCCACAAGGCACTGTCAGAAGTCAATTTTAAGTGAAAATTACAATGGTGGTTGGATCCCTTGAAGGCACTTATTTTCCAATAAATTGTCTTTCAAAGTACTATAAACTTAGCCAGGATCCTTCACTAAACTACCCAACAAATTTTCTTATCTTCATTCATGTCACCAACAAATATTTTCTTGGTAAAAACTTACCCTCTGAAAAGTGGAATTTTCAGTCTTTTCCTAACAAACTGCACTGACTTCACCTTCTCTCCTTTTACTTTAAACAATAGTTATATCACATTTTCCTTATTTTCCCTGCATTTGGAAACCATCATATCAGTAACACCTGGAAACTTCAAACGCATTGGCCAAATTGTACACATCAGTTCCACACTAAATTTAATGCCCAGCAAAATTTAAGCAAGATGCCCTAACCTGGTATTTTTTCTTTACTGGCATCATATTCACACTATAATGGGTTTATTGTTTCTTTTCAAACAAAAGTTCACATTTGTGTACTATCACTGTTTGCAGTAAAATATTTAAATGTGTAAAACAGATATTTTGGGCAATTGCAATAAGAAACCAAAGTACACAAAATAGCAAGAACAATATGCAGTGTGAATGTTTCAACAAAAAAAAATAATAGAAAGATTCCTTTAAAGAAATCTCCATTTAGAATAAATATTTATGATTTAAATCCCTACATTAAACTGTTGAAAAAGAAAGTTTCATGTATGCATTCCATACAATTTTATGACAAATAAAGACACAAATGAAAGCATGTAAATTTTTGTAAACACAAACAAAATGACCTTCAAGCTGATCATGACACTTGGTGATATAGATATACAGATCAATGAATGACAGCTCCATTCCCACCTCTAAGAAACCCTTGAAACAGGTCCATCTGTCTCCAACTCAAATAAATTAAATATGACAAACCAAAATTCTGACTTCTAACCTTTTTTCAACAATGTTGAAGACTTGTTTGTTTATGGTAAAATATGCAACCAAACAAACAAAGATGCTGCAAAAGTTGTGCACCTTGTTTCCTTTTGTATGCTTCTTTAGCATCATCATAATTTTTTAGTTTTTTGGTCTTTTTCTAAGACCATATGGTGATATCCATTTTCCTGCTATCCTCCCCCCCCCCCCCCAACCCATTATCACAAAAAGGCAGAAAAATGTTATTCTCTTCATTCTCTTCCATCACCACTATTAGTCAAATCATGATACATTCTGATATTCTGGTACAAGGAGCAAAACTGGATCACACACTTCATGTACGATTCACAGTTCGAGTCTTAACACCAACATTACAACTTCCCGTTAACACTATGATGTCCTCATTTGGTAAAAACAGTTAAAAACAATATTATTCCTGATTGTGCAGCAGCATAACAGAATACATTTTGAACTTTACACAAGACAGCTGCAAAACAAACAATCCCACATGAAGTGAGTGATAACATTCCTCAAGAACATGTTTTTTGACAGCACTTTCAATAACTTATCTTTCCAGAAGTTAAAAATGTTGGTTATGAGGTATACATCACAAAGCTTTAAAGCGAAAGAGCAGTCCCCCCAAACTGAAAATAGTCTAGTAGTCTATCCTATTCCATGAATAGCTCTTGAGAATCATGTGACAATACTTTCTCACTGAATGGTGAAATTTATCAGGTGTAACTCATTACTTTACCCTGGATATGCAATATTAAACTCCTGAAATATAAGAAAGGTACATGGAAGAGAAATAAGGAGATATTAGTGAGGAATTAGCTATTGCTTAAATTAAGTTTGGGGCGGCTGCTCTTGCCCTTTAAAATATATGACAGAGTATTCCAATAATCAAGTCCTTTATAATGATTCTCTTATGACATAAACAAAACAAAGCAATCTGGAGGCCATAGAAAGACCCATTCATATTCAAGCTCTTTTCAAAGTTTTGAAGGTCGTCTTTGCACCTGGTAAATGTTGGCAATGCAAAAGTAAAACATTCAGGAGAAATCACATTTATAACATTAATGCAATGAAAACAATTGTAACATAGAAGAATGGATTAGAAATTACACATGCCTTCTTTCACAGTTTTTCTTGTGACTTGAAAACCCAAGCATGTACTTGATTCCAGTTTACAATTGTGTTGCTGATGAAGAAATTGGAGGATGACTGTCAACCCCAAAGAAGAATCCAAACACCACATTTTCTCATCTCCGAAGTTCTAAAAAATTTATGGGAATACACAAGCTTTGAATAAAGTTTAAGTAAAACTTTACTTTTTTGGCTCTTTTACCATTTTTGGTCTCTACATCTAACATCATCACCTTTAAGTCCAATTACCAAGGTAAACATTGCAAGATGCCAGAAAAATTCTTGTTACATAACACATTTGACCTTCACAATGTACAGTGTACTGTAGACAAATTGGTGTCATGCCAAAAATGAAGCTTCAATTTTTGAGTCCTGGATTCCATTGGTAGCCAGTACTTTACTTCAAAGCACTTGGCACTGCTCACCTCTCTAAAAGACAACGTACAAATTTCCCTTTTAGTGTACACTAAAAGCTGCCATAAGTTCCTCCATGGTGATGAAATCATATTTGACCATGCAAATAGAACCTTCCTGTGACATCATCCATTTGCTCAACACCAGCTGCATGCATACCTTAAGTACTATAATCCAAGTGAGAATGCACAGTGACATGTAAAATCCTACTGAAGGTGGCAGCAATAAGAAATGTGACCACTCTCAAGTCTCCTCCAGAAAACCAATGATTGCAGATCATATGTCTCTTTCACCTTTCATTGGACCATACATTTTAGATTGCACCTGAAAACAATCAAACCAGTATCACTTGTCACATCATTCAAGCTTCAAATGTACAAGAATGCAAAATGTGATTATAACTTCAATTAAAACATCAGCCAACAGGCCTTTAAAATATATCAACCTCAGTTAATCACTAGAAATCTTTAAAGAACTGTTTTTTTTTTAATGTAGAGTACCACTGCCAAAACATTTCACTTCAAGTGTTTAAAAAAGTCTGCACAAAACATCTAAAGCAGATACCACTTACAAATATCGCAATGGAATGGTTGATCGTAGGCCGGTTCCCAGTTGATCGCAAGAAACTCAGACAATATGTATTAAATCGAAATTAACAGGACTCCCTATTTAAATTGCTACAACTGGTATTCTTCACAGAAGTAGAAAGGTTGAACTACCTTGCTGTACAGAAAAGGTGAAAAGTTGAAGTTCTGACGCAGGATCTCAAATCTACAAGACTTTTCGAAAGAAATTTAATTTTTTTGATTTTCATTTGATTAAATTTAAAGTGAAAACACCTATTGACCAAGGTCCAAGAAAACACACAGAATCTTACTCTCCTTTTTTTCTTAAACTAACAAAGATACAACCCTTAACCCTGTGGTACTGCTCTTACCAATTTTCTTCATTCTATTTGTGCTTTCTGTCTCTTTGATTGTCTTCTTCTCATTGATCCAGTCAGCGCTTGTTTTAGTCAATGACTTAGCTAATCTTTGGTGCTGAAGAAAAAAAAGACTACAAATGATCAAGTTTTTACACATTCCAGTTATAACCATAAAACAATCTGATATTTTACTGTGCCTTTAGCAATACACCTGTCAACTGCTACAACAAAGAGTCGCCACTCTCTTAATTGTCACTCCAAATATAATCAAGCCCCAACCTCATCTCCTGCAAGGCCTATGCAGCCAGCTCTGGTAAAAGGTGTTTTTGTAATCAAAGAGGGATGCAATAATTGGTGAGACAAATGTTACTTGAAAAGGATTTAATTCCTGTGGGTATCAACATTTGATTGACATGTCCTCTTCTTTCATATTGTTTTAGACTCTATTGACTAAACCCTCCTATTGATGAACTGCTTCTTTTATATCCATATAATCCTGAAACAAAGGCCATTATAGAGACAAACCTTGATAATGAGGTTCTAAACTACAATGGCCAAGCTCCTTTAGTCAAGATTTCCAGTTAAAAACCCTGTCATAAAGTTTATAATGTGCCTTCTTTGCTTCCCTATGATTTTAACTGTGTTGCCCGACTAGAGACATTGTTCGAGATAAAACATTTCTCTTAATTTGGAAAATAGCTGCATCAATTAGACCACCCTCAAAATGTAAAATTTTGTTAAAATATGAGACAAATCTAACTGAAATGCGGGTTATTTAGATCAATAGCAACCAAAATTAAAATTTCACATTTTCTTATGACAACTGGCAACAAGAAGGTTGATGAGTTTTTACGTAAAGGGAAAGTTATTAGCATTACTATTTTGTGATTGTTAGTTGATCATGGTATTGTGATAGCTATTTTGGGGAGAAAAGCAAGACACAATTTGAAACAGACATTGCTTCAAAGGTCTACAGAATTTGGGTCTCCTTCCTAAAACCTTCCTAGTTAAACTTATGCAAGTGCTTTTAAAACACTATACACATTTTTAATAACATTAAATTGCTAAGACTATTCCAGTCAAGTGAAAGATTACACAAGCCTAATAAGGAGAGCCAATATGAGGTAATTTTTGTATACAGTAGGGATGAAAGTTATTTATTAAATGTAATGTTCCACTGCAGATCAGATTTACGTTGGCATATATGCCTGAGCTACTTTTAAAGGGGCCATCACATCGTGTGCTGTGCACTGCTGCATCCGGCTGTGCTGTGAAAAATGAGCTAAAATTTTTTAACTTTCAAGGTGCCAAGTTTTCAAGTTGCCAATCACTGGGTTTCATATGAAGACTTGAAGACATCCCCTTTTTTGGGGAAGTATGTTGTTCAGCCAAAAACTGGCTGCACTCATACGCCCACATGATACACTGTGGACTATCAAGAAAAATGGAACCATGTCCCGAAACAGAAAAAAGATGACAACTGGAACAAAAATCATGTTTTCAGCAGTGAAACAAACATTGTTTACATACAACACAATTCATAAAACTTATGAAGATGTCAGTATAAGTTAATTGCATAAGGCAATTGCCATGATACAACCAATCTTTTGTGAATACAAAATACTTTTGAAAAATGTTTACAGATCATGTACAACAGAATATTTGTGTAGTTTTATCAACTAAAACCAACAATTTTAATACAAGAGGACCACTGTCTATATCATATTCATGAAAATTTGAGACAGTGCTAGCAAATACTCTTTTTTGCAAATTTAAGCAACAAAAATAAAAGCATACAGCATAATTCAGCCATATGTCAAATAAATACAATATTTGTGAAAGAAAAATTTGGCCTAAAAATTCAGGGCCATCCCAAGGTTTCTACAATTGCTGTGGAAGGGAGGATAAAAGCTTTTAGCACCTGAAGTTTGCCATTTCTAAGGTATTAAGGGGCCCTTCTCACACACAGTTTGAGGGATGAAGAAAACTTCAAACTGGAAATTACTGAGCGCTGCTACAGCCTCCCCCCCATCGACTCTGACTGACACCCTTTGTTACAAATAGTTCATTGTATACATGGGGGGGCCCCCACCCGAATTCGGTCAGAAATTAGGGCAAAAGTATGCTACTTTGGGGCAAATGTTGCATCAAACCTTTGGACAAAGCACTGTAGCACCCTCAATCAAAAGTAGCCTTATACGCTCACGATACCCCACTACCACCGACTGTTCCTTCTACACTTGTACTTATACTTCATGCTCACTCATAACATTGGCCTGTTACTTCATGGTCACTGATAGAAAATTTTGGCGCTGCACAGCATTTTATGTGGCCACCCTGCCAGCATTGAAAAGTTAGGCAGAGCACAGTGTGGCACAGCAGAGCATGGCGTTGCAATTCCAGTGTGACTGCCCCTCGTTGTTTGTAATACTAATTCATCAACAGAGCCATGTGAACACAAACCTTGAAATATATATATTAATGTCACATACGTATGATTTTGGTCTAAGAAGAAAACCGATTGTGCTTTTCTCATTGATAGTGAAAACAAAATGGTCTTTTTCCAATGTAATAACTGATCTGCCATTTGCCTCACATGTATTTTTTACATCAAAGAGAGAATATGTACACCAATATCAACCTTCACTGACTATATAATGGTGCTTCATAGTAAAACATAACTACAAAAAGCCAGGTTTAACAGTTAAAATAATTCAAACCAATATTTTTATTGTAATATGCTTTTCCAGAGGAACTGGTGATATTTTCATGCAATTACTGTGAGCATTTCTTGAAATAGGAGAAGTTTGAGCCACATTCCGCCAAAAGTGAACTTGAAGTAGTTGTGAACTCAAAGCCTACACATATGACCAATGTTTTGCTTTTTCTTCAAACTGGCCTCCAAATTTCTTACTCCAAAATTTGATGTACTTATACCACAAATGTACCAAAGACACTGAAGAAAAAATGAGTTCAGAAGTAATGGGAAAAAAGCCCTTTGACCTTAAAGGGGCTGTGGCATCCCCCAAACGTACTTAGGAATAGCACTATAGTTCTAAATGCAATTGGTAAATGTGCTTTGATTGACATTCATTCAAATAATACACCAGCTCCACTCTGGTTGGATAATCATGGAGGTACTACCCTGTCAGGGGAAATACTTCCGGGTCAAGGATGACTTGTACAATCCAGGCACTGCTTTTCAAATTTGCAGAAGCCGGTCAACTGCTCTCCTGGGAAGTATGAGAGCTAATTGCTCCTTGTTCGGGGTCATCACCTCATATGCAGCTTTCCATTCATAAGTTAATGTAAAAAGTAAGCAGCAGTGAGCACTATCAACATTGTTACAATGAAATGTATGTCTACCCGCATGTACTGTACATATGCTTGCATGCATCGAGAATCATAGGGTACGTAGGCCTGCTGTAAGTTATTGTGTATTACCTGTGGGCAGTGTAAATATCAGCACCATTACTGTTTATTTACATGCTTTGTTACATATTAACTGAGATAAACAATACATTAATAATCATAGTGAAAATCGTGTGTGAGTTTGCTCAGTTTCTTTTTGTTGCATCAAATGATATCTTTTCGGGATCTCTTCATGATTTCCTATGAAAAGAAAGCTCCTTTACACTCAGTGCTTGCACTTTCACAAACATCTTGGTATCCACACAACTGGGAACTGACAGGGCCCATTCAAGGAATTGAAGGGGCCCAACGAGACTTAGGGGGCCAAAATTAATGACAAAAAAAACTGTTATAGCCTTTAGTGACAGTAAAAGTGCTTATTATGATGTTGAACTGAGACCCACTGTAAAGGGCTTTTATCAGTACCTATGTTCTAAACAGGGGTGGGGGGGGTGGGCACAATGTTTTTTGCATAGTGGTAACTGAGGCATCCCCTCTCCCCACATAGCAATCGAAAGAGGATTTTGAGTAGTGTTAGGTTCATGTGAAGTTGGGTGGTCAAATTGCATGGACTTGAGTCCTGAGACTGGTCAACTTCTCGTAACAGTACATATACACTATGTATGGCAAAAGACTCAAAAAATATTTAAGTTCAAGGTTTTTGAAAGCAAAGACCCTATCCTGACCATAAAAAAATTTCTAAACACTCATACCAACATCTTAACAACATTTTTTAACACTTGGAACAAAAGAAATTGGGAAATTTTAGACCCAGTTGTTTCTAGTGAGCAGACCACTTCTGCACATTACTGGTTGGTTAGCACTTTACTAGGCCTATCCCTGTATTTTACATGTTAGGCAATGGCAAAACTGCAAGCCCCTCTAGGAAATGTGCCCTGTGGAAAAAACCTTACACATAAAAGCTGCCAAAATATTACAGAAGTGTTTGAGAGTCTTTTGAACATGCCAGGAAGATGTTTTTGTCATTCCTGACAAATTTGTAACATTTGATACAGTAAAACAATGTACTTTGAAAATGGTCTGTCTGCTACAAGATGTGTGCAGCAAGCTGTAGGTTACTTGTTCAATCAAAACCATGTACCTTGAAGCCGAAGTCTCTTCCATTTTCGAGGAAAAGACTTGCATTCATGGTCACAGAGGGCCAAAATTGTTTTTGAAAGAATATGAATGTTAGACATACTTGATATGGTGTATAACACGTTTTTCACTGATATACATTCTGTGGGTGAGCAGTTTAGATCTAATCATAGATTCCAATGAACCAGCTTGTTGTGTAGAAATTGTACACTGTAGGCCTTTTTATCATACGTGTACCTCCAATTAAGGGTTCTTGACAGGGAAGTCAAGGAGCGTGATCAGTTGTAGGCTTCTTGGTTGGACTTTACGGACGCCATGGAGCACGAGCGCAATCGCGCCTGTCAAAAGAACAAGCACTGACAATCAGTTTGTGTTTCTAAATTAGGCCTACACAAAGCTGTGTGTCAATATTGCCATGAGGACTTGAAACTCAATTGCACGCTACTGTTGCCCTGTCTTGGAGGTGTACTACACAGGTGTTTTTTGCTTTTAAATTGGAGAGAGGGCCGGAAGTAACCTTTAGTAGGGAGAACTTTTACTGTCTGGGGTGAGATATATAGAGGCCTTTAAATGTTCATATCTGACATCCACCATCTGCTTGCTTCAAGTTTAATTGCAGAAGAAAGATGTTAAAAAAAACAAAAGAACAAACATAATTTGGATACCTCCATATATAAGAGCTGTTCTGTTATACAGGCTACCTTAGTCATATATTTCTAATAATGTCTTTACCTCTTCTTGTTGCCCTCTTCAAGTCTGAATCTGCTCATCCTTTGTCGCTGAGAGGCTGTGGCACGTCGCAGACATGTTTTTCTACAACCGAAAAAAGTTGTGGCCAGATATTATAACAAGGACTGTCACTTGTGGGTTTCTTTTACTTCGCGCATGTCAAACCTATTACTGTAAAAAAGGCCCACAGCACTCCGTGTTGCTGGGCCAATTTGTTGTACTTTTGTGTTGTAAGGGTTCAAGATATTTATCGAAATCCGTATTCGATGTTGACTTTCAATGCGAGTGCAACAGGTAGCTACTTGTATTACTGCTTGTTATGGGCATTGTCTGTTCGAAATAAAACCACTGGCAGTCCATCTCCGGCTTTTGTTGATTGTAAACCACAGGGCTATCGATGTCCATTCGCTATACTAGGGGGACAAGTGCACTGTTCTGTTGGTAAATCCTTCTGCGGTTCATGTCATGCGCGGCCTAAGAAGCTTTTTAGAGGATTATTTCGCGCAGGGAATTTCAGGTAGTTAATTCAGAAACAGTAGTACTACTGTTAGTGTGGCCACATTTTGTACGGGCGGAGCCCCCGGAACCAAAACAGCTAGTGGAGAAACACTGGTTAGTATACAATTAATCATGCGTGTAACATAATTTTACGAGGTATAACTTTAGGCATCTTTGGGCATTACTGAGATAGAAATTTACTTAGTCACAGTGTACCAATAGATAAACCAATCTCTCTGTCAATCACAACTTGAAAGAGTCAACTGTTTACTTGAATCTAATGGGGAGTGGTTAAAACCAGGTCTACCTGTAAATTACTCATTAACCTATGTCATGCAGTACTAAATTTCCAACTTCTTCAGGTGCACTATAAGC
Source organism: Holothuria leucospilota (assembly GCA_029531755.1). Classification (NCBI taxonomy): domain Eukaryota; kingdom Metazoa; phylum Echinodermata; class Holothuroidea; order Aspidochirotida; family Holothuriidae; genus Holothuria; species Holothuria leucospilota. The sequence continues at coordinate 23,072,535 of CM055962.1, read as the reverse complement.
GTTGGGCTACTGGCCACCACTACAGTTTATCCAGGAACTATCTACTGATGTCAAGTACAATGGGCCCAATTATGCTGGTTTAAACCCTCTGTCATATTTCTACAAGGAGGTTCATAGGCTTTTGTGTTACCTGTAACAACATGCAATGCTTTATTCTTACTGGTATTTTAAATACTTTGAAACTTACTGGAAATATTAGGAAGTTTGGGCTATAGTACTCATAAAAAGGTAGCTACCGCTACAGTAGGGTGTGTCTCAGTATCACAGTAGTTATAGTGATTATTGCATTCAGTGTGTTTAACATATCTAAACAAAAAAAGTCACTAATTTACTGTAGGACACAAACCAGAAAGCCAAAAGGCTTAAGTTGGATTTCCTTGAACAATGAAATTTCAAAAAGCAATACTTCGAAAAGCCACTTAATTGGCAAGGATCTATGATACGGGGTGAGCACTATTTAAAACATATTTCAGCAATTTTGCCGAATGACGTTCTCCTCCCTAAACCTCATGTTTTGCAGGTTAACCCTTCTTGGAGATAGCTCGTCTCTAAGTGCGAACATAACATACACCAACACATTCATTACAGCCCAACACATGGCCAATCACCGTCGCATAGATTCCTCTAAAAACTACGTCAGGGAATCAAAAAGCTTTGTTCTTGGTCTCGATCCTTTCTCAAACATTCACATAGTTAGGCCTTACCCCCTACTTACCCATGGCTTGAAAAGTTGTATGCTGTACGCCAACAAAAAAATTATGTCATGCAACGGGGACGTACATTTCACGGTTAATATACCGGTATTTTTTGTAAGTACCGGTATGTACCAGTAACCTATACGTTAAACACCCATCATATACGGTACCGAAGTATCGCTGAGAACCATTACCCGACGGTACTTGCGAAAATATTTTTTTTAAAAAAATACAATTGAATGGAAATATTTACTGAAAATATAAAAAGTACCATATCCATTGGATAACTGCCTTGAGTTTTTATATTAAAATATAAAATAATGGAAAAAAACATTCGTTTGTGATTTGTATATTAAAATATTAAAAATATGAAACATTCATTTGATAATCAATTTCCACCATCTCCAATCACAAATTTTCCCCTCGGAAAAATGTTAACTTTAATGTTAATCCTTACGTCGCTTATTGAGTTACCCTTGTGATCAGGGCTGGAAAAAAAATGTTTAATTTTCACCGGGAATGGGAGTAAAAATTTTCCTCAGTTCTTTCCATTATTTTGATGTAATAAAAAGGAAAATTTCCCTTCCAAAATGCAAAAATTTCCTGGGAAGGAGCCTTTCTCCCAGCTTTTTCCACCCATTGCCTTCAGTGGATGTTCGTTTTAACGTTGAACAGGAGAAAAGAAATTAAGTTTGCAAAAAACAGCTTTGTGTTGCATTTGTGACTCAATCTATTATAGATATAATTATATCTATTAACCCATGAAGGGATTTTTGTACAAACAATATATTTTATGAAAAATTATATATGAATAAAAAATACATACAGCTTTGTCCAAAATGAGCTCCCACGGCATAATGGTTTCGTAAGTATAGGCCTACACCAACTACTAGTGGCATAGTAATTACAGTGTGCGGATATAAAATTATTCTTAAACGTGTAACAGGAAGCACAGGGCACTAAAGTGACTGCTCACTGTGAAGTGCAACTGAACGAAAACACAGAAATCAGCGTGAGTACAATTTGCCACACAACCCCATTAGCAATAATCCATTGGCACCCTTAAGGGAAGGGCGTTGGGGGCTCTATTCCCTTCTACCATAAGCACCACTGTGGGGTGACACCAGTTCAGGCCAAAGGTTACCAGGGCAACCAATATGCGTGGAGACCACTCCATGGAATGTTGCCAATAAGGGTCCAAGAGAAAACCATTAACTGACATCCATGTACCAAATTATTCCATTTTCAATAGTTACACAGTCGCGGCCCCCCTGAAGCCAACAGTCGGGAGAATGGCAGTGGACATACAATGCTATCTAAACAAATTGCTCACATTCGTTTGGTTCTTATTGTGAGGTTGATCTCTTTCCAATTCTCTTAAATATCAAGAGTAAAAATATTGGCTGACCACATCCCAGCCGTAATCATAACCAAAGTCTTCTCTTCACAGAAACGAAAAACTATAAATGGGAAAATACTGTTGAAGCCCACAGTATTAGTCATGCAACTACTGGGACTATTTCACACCATCCTACCGTGTATTGCATACCATTAGGGTTGTGTAGGCTCCCACACGCAGTTTGTTTTTAAAGTGTTATTTATAGTGTACCATGTTAGAAATCTGGTAGGTTAATGCATGCACGCACTATATTTCACTACATAAACATCTGTTCCAATACTGTTCGCAAATCAATGGACTGTCGATAGATCGAATGTGGCCTACTGTTTCTATGTGATTTGCTGCCAAACACTGTCATGAAAAAATTTGCTGAATTGAAATGCGAAACTAACGTTAGGGTTGTAGCCTACTCGCCAAATATTAGCGAAAAAATTATTTTGTTGTGGTTCACTGGACTTGGCGTGGACCAGCATAGCCCCCCCGGACAAACCCTGGTTTAGTGACTCTTTATCACTTTAATAAGCTTAGACGCTGACGAAATCAAACCATTTTTTGCAGGTTATTTTTCTTGTGTTAAAATTTGGACTTTTTTTCTCTTATGGTGACCAGTATTGCGGTAGGCCTATTACCGGTACAATTTTGTGGTGGTACTGGACAGTAGGCTACTAAATTTCAGCTGTAACCATGGAAAACCGTACAGGGGGGACCTATGCCACGCCTGAGCAACTTAATAACACCCCCTGTTTCAGACAAGATTTAATCCTGACACTACAGTTGCATTACTGTTTGTTACTGCAGGGGGGGGGGACATAGGGGCCTAGGGCCCTAGGGCCCATTACTGTGTATTTGGCTTTGGATGCAGGCTAGGTCTAAACATTAGTGTTTTGTTATGGCCAACAATGGACATCAACCATTGTGCACCAAAGCCAGTATGGCATACAAATTTTCATTTTGAAAAGTGTTGATCTTTCTAGTATGGGGCCCTAGTCTTACAAACCCCCGTCTGGGAAAAAAAAATGTATGTTACGTCCGAAGATCTTTCAGGCGTGCAGTAAAGGACCCTTATAGGGCCTAGGCCTAATACTACCCAATTGGGATGTGCATGATTTTCTTGTCCTTTAACATAGGCTGATAGGCCTTACACCACTGTACTTAAACACAGTACAAAACAATTTGGCGTGGCGTTAAAAAATTTGAGACAAAGACCGGTGACTGGCGAAAAAAAAATTTCTGTGTAGCAGGATACGAAACTTTTCCAGGACCTAGGGCTACCACTGGTAGGGTAGGGCTAACCGATCTCTACTAGGCCTTGCCTAAATCAAGACATTAAAGCCTACATGCAAAGCACAGGCAGTCCTAGCGTTATACAGTAAAATTATTCCCTAAGGCTTATTAAATAGGGCTATATAACAGTGGAAAGGTAGCGCCACTTCGAGGCCTTTCGGTACCAACTTAGCCTAAACTGAAACCAACTATTTTTATTCACCTTATTTACCTCCTTTTCGATACACATGAACGGTCCAATTGTGCGGTCCAATTCATTTGAGTTCGTTTTATGACGAACTCATTTGGACAACAAATGTCACAAAATAGAGAACACATTTCCTCCAGCGAAAAAAAATTGGTTTCCAGGACATCACGTTTAGGTCGTCGCGATGGTTTGTACGTCACATGCACTGAGGGAATTTCCCTCCCGTCAAAATCCGGTCCTCCCATTGGATAGTTCGGCCTGTCGTCATGAGAGCGTCACTACGTCATGACAACTATCCAATGGGAGAGCCGAATACCACAGCTCACAGCATACCATGATCTTCTGGATACGGATGCCCATGGGGTATGGTTAAGTTTTACATAGCGTGTAGTAAGTATATGTAGATCGTTACAACATCATTGATACCAATGGTCCATCAGAGCTACCGTAGAATAAAGACACTGAAAAAAAATGCCAATTTTGACCTCAAATGATTTTTAATCTTCATGAAATTTTAGGACAAGTATGTAATACATAAAAGCAAGTTACACAGCAAGTTTTAAGTTAAACCAAGTTCTATATTCAAAGATATTATGCTTGGATGATTTTGACCCTTTTCAGCTCTGGTGACCCCAAATGACCTTTGACCTCCACCAAAAACGATAGGGATCATCTTCTTAATATGGGCCATGCACATGCCAAGTTTGAGATTCCTTGATGTTACACATCTTGAGATAAGTGTTTACAAGCAATTTCCAAGGTGTTTACCAAATGACCTCTGGTGACCCCAAATGACCTTTGGCCTTCACCAAAAACGATAGGGATCATCTACTCGATAAGGGGTATCAACATGCCAAGTATGAGATCCCTACAGGTTACCCTTCTTGGGATAGAGTGTTTACAAGCAAAGCGTCACATACACACACACACGCATACACACATACACACACACACACGGCATCACCATCGCATAGATTCCTCTGACTACTGTACGTCAAGGAATCAAAAACACTGGAATTAATGATGTGCTGCAGAGCTAAAATTTTTAATACCTTTTCTTCAACTTTACAACTGAACATCTGTGGACAAAATTAGGACCAAGGATGTTTGTTTTCTCAAGAAATATTAGTGACTGGAAGGAAATTTTACTTGCTTCTTGGGAATGAACATTTGTTCTGGCTTTGCAAAAGGTTCCAGTACAAAGTTCTTAATTTTGGGAAAAATATTTTTGACAATGGTTATAGTTTCCTTTCATCATTGATAGGGTAGATACAAATGTTAAGGTGAGGAAAAAGGGTACAAGAGGTTGAACAGGATTTCTTTCTTACCAGCCATGGAACTATGCATGACCAGTACTAAATTACTCCATCAAATGACAGGTTTAGAGGCCACATATTAACTTGCTTTTTTGTAACTAGAAAATCATGTTATTTTGTATTTGTTTTTTTTTCCCAAACTGCAGAGTCTTTTCTTCCTCAAAATTACCCATTTGTCCAACCTCTAGTTATCGCATACAATGTCGCTGAGAATTAAGGACCCAAGAAAGTCCACTTATGATATCATAGGAAATTGTGGGTCTTCTGAACTAACATCGGTAAGACTGTAACGTTTTCGATATCTATATTACAGGACAACTGGACTTTTTCTTCAAATTTTTGAGCCACTAAATGTGTGGAACAATTTTCCATCACAAACTAGTCAAGTAGCTATACAGAAAATCACTGTGCCTAAATTGTACAGTAGTTGTAGTACCAGATCATGAACAAGTAACACATACTGCATGTTCTGTAGCATGAGGTGAAGTATATACCTGAGCACACCTTTTCTTAGAGAGAATTATATATTACTATTCTCAACTCAATGCTTGTACTGTACAGTGTAGCATTATAAGATTTCACTCTATCATTGAGCAGAAAACACACACAGATGTCAGAAAATGCAAAACACGAAACAGCACACGACTTGTTAGTTGATATCTAATGTGGGCAAAATGGCCATACTGTACATGTTCGCTGTTTCTTTCCCAGAGCAATCGGACAAAGAAATGAAGAAGGCAGTAAGAGAATTGAAAACACTCTTCAAAAACATCCCTTTTCCATAGACTTCAGTTCTCAACTACATTCATAAAGGTACTGCCTACTGTACCACAGTACCATTTGCTGCTTGAAAGAGTTGTGTACTCACTTTTGAACATGCTCACACGCCTGCAAAAAGCTGGACACAAAAACGCACTGCGTCTGCAAAAATCATGCTGCAGCTAGAAATTTTCATCTTAGTCCCAAATTAAGTAGACCAGGTGAGCTAGAAATTTTGGTTTTCAAAGTATGTGCGCCCACGAAGTTTTGCAAGTTTTGCAGCCATGTATGCCCGTAGCCAGGACCTCTGACATGGGCAGGGAGACACGTACGGTACAGCATCCAGGTGTCAAAAGGAAGAAAAGTGACCACCACTGTTTACCAATGTTCTTGGCAATCAATTTTTCTAATGGCACAAGAGTCTGTACAGAGACAGCTGACCCTTCTTGTTCTGAACCCCCCCCCCCCCTTGCTGTGGTGGGAAATAAGAACCATGTCTGATGCCAGAAATCTGACATACAGTACTGTAACTGCTAGTCTTTCTGCAGGAGGCACGCTCTATCCCATGTTTTTATCTTTCAGCTGATAAACTCAACTGGTGCATATGGCTTCTCCTCCAACTCATCTCAACTAAAAGCACTCAGGGGTGACTGCCAGGATCTGGTCGACATGGTGCCAGGCTCATGACTGTGTGTGTGTGTGGGAGGGGCAGCAACACAAAGCTCTGACAGAGGTGACAAGCTTATTGAAACAATGTTGACAGTGTCTGAAGGGGGTTCATTTTGCTAACAAACACTACAGTTTATAGTACTTGAAGTGCGATTTTGTGTTTAAATCAAGGAAATCTGAATTCTGAAAACTGCATACAAGCAATGGGTGCAAACGTTATGTGGTACACAAAATACACTCTATACTAATTTAGTGAAGAAAGTCAACTGTTGGGGTAGTAATAAACCCTATCGCAGATTACATACAACCTATTGCATCCACCTGTCTGCCCAGTGAAATAGTCAAATCTCTCCCTGAGTCACTTACCTTACTGTATGACAAACATAAGAGAACATTAACTACCTGTGATACGGGATGAACATGCATCAACCTTTACATAACACTGTGTTGACAACCTCAAGGTTACTTGGAAGAGTGAAAAAGACTTGTACTATATACTGTAAAGCAATATGGAACAGAACTATGAAAGAAACTGAAACAATAAAAACTCTAGTGCGAAGCATGCCGTAAGTTTTGGGTTCACACTGAAGAAACTGCCTTATTGAGCAGTTGAGAGCAAAAGCAGCTTTACCGTTGGGGGACTGGTCACTGTCGGGGACTAAATACTTTATCATACCGACTTAAGTTTTCGTGTGTGCTTTTACCTTTCACTGTGTGCGGGGACACCAACAAAAACATGTAACAAGTGCAAAACAAACTTGTTTCATATTGTTTTCTGACGTTCATGTGAATTTGGCTTTAAACAAGAATACCACTGCAATCTCACCGATACAATTGTAAATCAAGGGAAACAATTTTTTCATTAACTTATACCTAAAAAATCTTGCTACAAGCTGCATTCCTACCACACTATGGATCCCATGGAGACAATGTACCTTCTCAGGCATTGAATTCTCGGCAGTGCTATGAAGATTGATGTAAAACCCACATGCTCAAGTTACTGTACAAGCAAAGCACCACATGCTCAAGTTAACCTTGATCATTTTGTCAATGACTTTACTGTACCATAATGAACAAGGGCTTGCTCTTTTTCAGACTTTTTCATGTTTTAAATTTTTCAGCTTTGCCTCCTATGTCTTACTATTTACTTTGATTTTCCTTAATATTTCAACTTTCTAAAATTTGGGGGATTTTCCATTTTCTATTTGTTTGGAGAATCACAATACTGAATCTGAACAGGTTGTAGCAACTATCACTTATTGAAATAGTTTACAGTGAAAGCCAATAAACTTATCACCAGAATGACTTTCATTTACCATATGGAAAGGATAACCTGTCTTTACATTTGCAATTGAAAGTGAAGCTTTTCACTGAAATAATGGAAATACTGTACAATTATTTTGGCACATCACTCTAAAAAATTTTTTACCTTGCATCTCAGGGATGCAACCTCCCAAAAATATTTGCATCCCAACCTTCAATACTTGTGTTCACTAGCCACTATAATTAACTGTATTATCTTTTATTTGACCTTATTCAACTATATACCTGACGGCTATGCATACAATTAAGCCCCAATTAAATTCACTCTTTGATGTATACATGTAATGTATACATGTTACATCATTCAAACTGGTGGTGAAATTTGTAAATAAACACAAAACCACCCTACAATGGTTCCAATGCTGCAAACTGGTTTTATTTTATTATTAGTTAAATCTGGCCTCTAACCAGATCACCAAATGGCACTTCCAGTAGCTCCATGGTGTTACCTGCATACAGTTTTCAAGCCAAAGAGCCCTATCAGTTTTAACACACATTGTGACCATAGAGTTTTAAAGCAGGATACTGTACTTCTGAATCAGAACCTTCTCATAGTCAATAGACAGAACTCACATTTTGTTTTTACAGCAATTAGGCAATCACAATTCATACATGCTCAAAGGTATTTGATGACCAGACCACTGACACACATTATATCAACTGTGGTAGTATTCAATTAACCAATTCCAATTCATGCATGCTCATGGGTCCTTACAGAAATTCAGGTCAACATACTGTACTCTGCCAAGTATCCTACACAGCAGACCTTCCCACTTTGAGTTTACTTGCATACAAGCATTTTCAGTCACTTTTAAAATGACCATGCCTACTCCTGAAATTAATGATCTACAGTATTACTAAAAGATTTTCTTTACTTACTAAAAGGGGTGCACCAGAACTGAATCTTAAGTTTCGGCGGGAACTAGTATTTTGATGTATTCTTGATTTTGTTTAGGCACTGTACAACAGATTAGGCTACAATACTAATGCCTACAGTACATTGTGTGATGCTAACTTGACAGAGGAATAGCCAAAAGTTAAAAAATAAGTTTGATAAACAGTGAAGGAAAAAAAAAACCATACAGTGTTGAGGTCCTACATGGGATTTTCTTGAAGCAAGTACAGTGTGAATTTCATTTTTTCATTTTCTCACATTGACTGATAACATTTCGATTACATGTTTCTCACTTAGGGCTGGATAATTAACAGTAGTGCCTGATTGCCCATGGCAAGTTGTGACTCCTACCTCAAACTTTAAACAAAGAAAATACCAGTACAGCATTTTCCTTCAGCAACAGAGGAAACAAGACACGTGTCTAGACTAGTTGCCAGGACGATAGTCACGATGGGATATAGCAATAGACCTTGAACAGGGGTGAGAGAGTGGGGGTCTGGGACATGATGAGATGGACGGCACCGCAAATAAAAACCAGAAAGCCAAAAGGCTTAGTGATTTCTTGCAGTATGGCAAGGAATATATATTGTAACAAACATGAATCATCCACATGACAAGCATGTGATCCCTCATAGTTATCCTACTTAAGATATCATGTTAATAAGGTAAAAGCTTTCGAAATCTTGTGACCCAAAATGACCCCTACAAGCTAAATATAAACAACCCACTGGCTAAGAATGAGATCCCTCATAGTTACCCTCCTTTAAAATATGATGTTTACTAGGTTTTGACCTTTTGTGACCTCAAATGACCTTTGACCTGCATGAAAAATAATACTGATCATCTTCTCAATATGGTCAATACACAAGGTAGGTATGTGATAACTCACAGTTACCCTTCTTGAGATATCATGTTTACAAGTTTTTTTACCTTTTTACCTCTGGTGACCCCAAATGACCTTTGACCTCCACCAAAAACAATACAGATCATTTACTCAATATGGGCAATCCACATGCTAAGTATGAGATCACTCAGAGTTACCCTTCTTGAAATATCATGTCTACAAGGTTCTGACCTTTTGACCTCTGGTGACCCCAAATGACCTTTGACCTCCACCAAAAACTCAAAGGATCATCTACTCATTACAGGCAATCCTCATGTTAAGTATGAGATCTCTCACTGTTACCCTCATTGAGATATAGTGTTTATAAGGTTTTGACCTTTTTACCTCTGGTGACCCCAAATGACCTTTGACCTCCACCAAAAACAATAGGAATCATCTACTGAATAAGGGCAATCCACATGCTAAGTATGAGATCACTCACAGTTACCCTTCTTGAAATATCGTGTTTACAAGGTTTTGACCTTTTGACCTCTGGTGACCCCAAATGACCTTTGACCTCCACCAAAACTGTAAGGATCATCTACTCATTACAGGCAATCCTCATCTTAAGTATGAGATCCCTCACTGTTACCCTCATTGAGATATAGTGTTTATAAGGTTTTGACCTTTTTACCTCTGGTGACCCCAAATGACCTTTGACCTCCACCAAAACTGTAATAGACGGTGGGCCGAAGCCCCAAATTCGCTTGTTTCGTGATCCCTCTCAGGGAAGTACTTGGAAAATAGCTCAAAAATCGTAAAAATATATAACTAAGATGAAATTACATGTTCCCACGCGCAAAAGTTGCACATTTTGTAGATATTAAATGAAATATGAGCCAAAATTTTTAAACATAGCTGTTCACGAACGTACCAAAAGATTACGCAAGATTTCGTGCCAGCAACCAAAAGCAGATCAACTAGAGTACCACATGGCCTTGATGGAATGTAAACATTACGGAATTGTGTACATACACCCGCAATAACACAGTGACGGAACTCTCTTAGTTCGCAAGATTGTACACGTAGAAACATTAAAAACTGGATGCATGGAGCTTACTTTTGAGGGTCAACTATGCTATATTCCAAGCCTGCTGGAAAAAGTCGCAGTTACCGGATTTCTGTTTGAAAGGATCTGACCTGCAGTGAGAACGACCGTAGCAACTAAGAACATGATGCAGCAATTGTCATGTTCGTCAGTCATTTCGCTAAACCAGTACGTAACGTTACACCTATTGCTAGAACATGGTCTGTTTATTACAGCCTACAGTATACAGTGAGTGAGTGCGATACACTCTTCACTATAAACAGGGAGTTGCTATTTGGGAGTATTTGACACTCCCTGTTATAAAGTATAAAACGTTCAGAGGGCAGTGGAGAGGAAGGCAGAGACATATCCTGTTCAGTTAAGTAAGTTGACTTTCTCAGTGTATTTAAATGGGAGCAGGCTAATTGCAGAATACCCCACATACCCGTCTGGAAAACATGTAGGTTACGCCGAAGATCTTCGGCGTGGCACTCAAGCGGTCACGCCAAATTTCTGGCGTATTTTGTCATCCTGATTTCTATTTGGCGCACCTAGCCTACAGCAGAGGCTGGCGTAATTTTTATCTTGCCTGTCCTTTGGCGTAAATCTTCGGCGGCGAAAAAACAAACTTTCCAGTATGGCCCACATATGAAACTCTGTTTGGGAAAAGGTAACGTGACAGATTCAAGGCAAAATTGTTATTGGAAAATGACTTGCACAGATGTTTTTGACAAGATTCCCATACCACTATACGAGGATATGCAGTCAAAAGACAATTTATTTTTGTGAGGCACTCAGCAAATGTTCAGTTTCCCTCACAGTTACAGGCTTACTGTGGTATATTTGGGAAGCTACAGGGAAACACCATGAAAATTTGAGGCAGCATCCTATGTGTAGCCTATGAAGGTTAACTTTTCTTTGAGAGGCTCAAAGATATACAGAGTTATGGTTGCTTTATAGAGACTGCATAGGTATGCAGTCATAACTGAAATTCTGTCTCATAGGGGCTACAGGGATGTGCAGTGACAATGAATGCAGCCATTTAAAAAAAAGCTTTATCTAAAGGGGTATTCTTAAATTTATTGTTATTAAATGAAAGATAAAATATACAATTTTAACTGCTTAAGGATAGGCGGGTGCTAAGCTAGTCTGAAAAGAAACATTGCCATCATAGCTAGTTGCTGAGCTTCCCAGGCCCTATACCTAGGCTTGTGCCTTGTGACATCCATGTAACATCTAATGCACAGCCCAGTCTGAGAGCTGTACTGCTAAATGTCTTGGAAGATGCAGATTTTATAGCTTCATTTTTCATTACTCCATTTTTGTTTTTCAAGTTGTTGAAGTAAAGCTATCATTGGTCAAGGTGGTGCATGTAATATCTAGCCCTTGAACAGGCCCCCAGCATTACGTTCCATAACTATTACACTCCATTTCTAGGGAGTGACTAGAAGGTTTATATGGTCACGTTCAGTGACTAGCAAATTTGAATTGCATGATAATGCAATGCTATTGTGTAGGCTTGAGATGGGCTACCTTCAGGCTATAATTTCAATTTGCCTTAGGCAGACCCAAGTAATTACAGTAACTCCCAGGCCTGGGTAACTGTGGAAATGTGATTACTGTAAGTGGTAAAACATTGCACTTTTTAAAGTGCACAAAGACTGGGCTTTCTGAAAGACCCATTTCAAATTCAATGGCTGCATGTTTCGTTAATGTCTTTCACTGAGACATAAAAGGCTGGTCAAAGGTAAACATTGATCAGCTGATGCGCAAAGTTTTCCTTGAAGGTATATACTGATGTATTACATGGATTCATAGGCATCCATATATATAGGCTACCATTGCAAAGTAAAAGAGCAGATTATACAGGACTAGCCTTGACTGATAGCCTGTTTCCATGCATCTATAAACAACTGAAGATAGTAGCATTGTCAACAAAATTTATGAAGGGGGGGTTAAGGCAGCTGCCGTCTGACAGATACCAATTCAATGGGTGCTCCCTTTACACTTTTGCCAGTTTCGGAGAAATGTGTTAAATCAAGAGTCAGATAAATTTTAATCATAAGTAAGTCTTTGCTTCAAGTAACTGTAGTTTGGAGGTTGACCTTTGGACAATTTTTGGGTTAATTGCAGCTTCAGAAGCCGAAAACACATGCCTGGGAAATGAAATGCCTAGTGTAGCAAGTGAGCAACCACTTGAGTATGTAAGAAGGAGGGCTCGGGTCATGATCTATTCATATTTCATCCTTTTGTACCCATCCGCTTTGAGATTTGGAAGAGGGGACCATTGGCCTTCAAATATTGGGACCCTAGGGACTCAAAGATGCCATGATATAGTCATATACTGCTGTAGATGATGTGAAGATGAGATGCTTTTCAATTGGTTGAAATATGAAGCAGTGGAAAAAACAATGAAAAAACCCTCTCAAGACTGGTACTGTATTAGTATGTTTCGATGGTTAATGGTGTACTCCTAGAATCACCAACTACTGTGTAGAAATGGCACTTACAGGAACTCATTATACTGTATCAATGAAAAAAACCTGCAGTTGTACAGTATAGGAGAGTATCTTTCAGGAAAAACTTGCTGGACTGGAAAATACAAGGCAAACAGTCAAACAAGGGAATGTTATATAATCCCTTTTTAAAATACACAATGGGTCATGAACATTACCGGGTTGTTATGTATGTAAGTTATTAATTGTTATGGGACAGTTCTTTTATGAGTAAAGGGTAGGTGAAGTGGAGGCTGGATATCTGTAGGAATAGTGAATAAGTCCCAGACACTACTTAACAAATTTTATAAGGCATGGTGATGGTGAAATTGTAATAATCCTTGGTGACTATCAATTCAGCTTGAGCCTCTGCTTGTTAACGGTTCATGTTTTAGGTTAGGGTCAGCATGAGGATGGTACTAAGCAGCCTCTGAAGAAAGTAGAGTAGAAATAAGAACAGTTACTGATTGAGAGAATGTGTTTGGGAGGGGGGGGGGGGGGATTAGCATATTTGGGTCATTCTCGGTATTGAGGCCCTTCTACACCTTTTGTTACATATGGGAATGGGAAGGTTACAACCAAGGTTCAATGGGATGTCTGAAGGTTTTTTTAAATCTTCATCATTTACTTTAAGAAGCCTATAAAAGGGGCTGCTGTGAAAGGCTAGTAGATAAATGAGTAGAAAACAATGTGTTAAGTGGATTATTGGTTTAAATTTGCATGTTTCATACCATCATTTGTGTTAGTGCATCTCATATCACACCTGATTGATAAGAGATGTTGATATTTTCAAATTGCAGTGAACTTAAAATTATTTGTTAACATCAGTTACAATTTGTTTTTATCCGGTAAGTATTGTAAACGACAGGTTGAATATGGAAAAATATGCCAAAACCAACATTCTCTGAAGCCTCACCATTTTGGCAGAATTTCTCCAAAAAAGTCACAAAAAACTTGTTTTATCGTTATTCCCTTGAAAATACCCTATGTATTTTTTAAATTTATACGCATAACTTAAAAGCTTTCACTTTGTATTTATTCTGTGCTTTACAACTTTCTTTTGCTAGGTAAAGTTATCCTGAGCAAACCAAGCAGTGTCATTGTCATTGAGACATTGTCCTTTGAGGTGTTTTCTCTTGATTCTCCTGAAAACTTGAAGGTGGAGAAATTATGTGGTTCACGCCTACAAACTGGGATTTTGCATTTGTGCGTCATTTCAACAGGGGCTTGAGGCTGCCATTGATAGGGGATAATTTTTCCAAGTTTTCCCAACCAAGGTGTATTTTCATGATTATTTCAAAAAGTGTGTGCGATAACCTTTTTATGTGTTGTGGTATTTCTCGCACGCACTAAAGGTGAATGATATTTTTCTGCATTTTCATAAATTGGAAGTTTGGATTTTGTGTTTATTCTCACCGTTTGACTTCTGTTGCTCGGGGAAAATTTCCCTCAACAACCCCAAAATAGTGAAATTTTCATGATAATTTCAAATATGTGTGATTAAATTGTTTTCATGTGTTAGGGAAATGACATTTCTTTGTATTTTCATACTTGGAAATTTAGGATTTTGTGGTTTATAAATGCTTTTTTGACTACTGTTACTAGGGGAAAATTGTTCCTTAGCAACCCAAAAAAGTCTATTTTTCATGTCTAATTTACAAACATGGTGAATGACTTTTTAGTTTTTGGAAGCGGGGAAATGGACATTTTTTCGTATTTTCATAGTTGGTAAGTTTAGATTTTGCGATTTAATTCTGCTTTCCTCGCACCTACCATGTTGCCTAGGGGGAAAATGTTCCTTAGCAACCCCCACAAAATGTGTGTTTTTCATATAAATCAAAGGAATATATGCCCAATGAGACTTTTTTGTAAAAGAAAGTGGTATTTTTTCTGTTTTTCCATCATTAAAAGTTTGGATTTTGTGTTTTATTCTGCTCATAAGCTACCGTTGCTAGAGGAAAAAATTTCCCTAGCAACCAAAACTAGCATATGCCCGTGATTACTCATAAAATGTTGCAACTTTGAAAAGTTGGAACATGCTAAAATATGTCTTAGGACACGTTCCCAATGTATATCTAGGCTCATTTTTAAGTACTTCCTAGGGGGTTGACTACGGAATCAGTCAAGAAAATTAGAGCACTTTTAGACCATTGGCCCAAAAACGCCCTATAAGGATCCATCTACCTCATTACAGGGCAATCCCTCATCTTATAAGTATGGAGAATCCCTCCACTGTTACCCTCATTGAGATACAGTGTTTATAAGGTTTTGACCTTTTACCTTGGTGACCAAATGACCTTTGACCTCCACCAAAAAACAATAGGGACATATACTCAATATGGGCAATTACATGGTCAAGTATGAGATCCCTTCACATTTAGCTGTTGGAGATATCGGTTTTACAAGCAATTCCTACAATATTACGATTTGACCCCTTGTGAACCCAAATGAAATTTCACCTCCACCAAAAAGGGTTGGGATAATACTACTATTATGGGCAACCTACCTTGCCAATATTAGATCCCTTGGAGTTACCCTTCTTGAGATATCATGTTACATGGTTTGACCTTTGACCTCTTGTGACCAAATGACTTTGACCTCCACCAAAAACAATAGGGATCATCTACTCAATTTGGGCAATCTACGTGCTGAGTATGAGATCCATCGGGAGAGTTACCCTTCTTGAGATATCATGTTTACACAGCAAAGCATCACATTACACACACACGACATCACCATCGATAGATTCCTTTGGCCTGCCAGAGGACCAAGGACGGAACAAACTCCACAGAAATGGAATATAGAATCCCAAAGTTCATAATAATGGGACATGATATAGAAATAAGGGACACAAGCAAGGCAGATGAATCTGAGAACGCAAACTCATCAAACCAGTTTCATTGTAACACTGCACACACTTAAATACAACGTTTGTTTCAATGGAGATATAAAGCAAAATATAAGGCTATCATAAAACTGTAATACATGTTGATACAGGGAATTTAAGCTATGGTGGGTGTCGGCTGGGCGATGACATCAGCACTCGATATTTCACGCCAGCAGGATCTCCAAGCAAAACACGTCTCCCGCACACACAAATTTGCCTACAAAGACCTAAAACTAGCCCTAAATTTGCCTCCCTTAAGTAAAATGAGGGAAAAGTGAAAAAATTAATGGCGTTAAAAAAAATGGGGGGTGGTAGATGAATGGGGGGTGGGGTGAGGGGCTTTCCCAGAACAGACAATTACACTGGCCACCTCAAATTTGGCTAGCTAACATCCTGATGTGTAAAAAACTATTATTTGGATAGGGTTAAAGAAGGAGACAACTTAATAGGTTGAAGAAAAATTCCAATTATTCGTCCCCAGTGTAACTGTATGGAACCAAACCGAGAAAATCAATTTTTCTGTCTTGCCCTAGGACAGGGCTAGATGGGTACAAGTGCGAAAATTGGTTGTCAGGCCAGATTGAATCTCAGAAGCTGCCTCAATCTTGGCAAGTTAAAGTTTGGAAGTGAAGAGGGTACAATGAAGACCTTTAATTATTTTTATTTTGATGATGAATTTAGGGTGGGACGATCTAAATTTAAGGTACTGTAAGTGTTACTTCCTATGTCCTTCTTTCATCTTATCGGCCAATAAAAAAAGTGTTTTCGTTCAAAGCAAAAAATACAATATAAAACCAAGTCAGATAATTGGTAGGTAATAGTATCTTGTGCTTTGATACTGTAGATGACTACAGTATATATTGCACAGTAAAGTAGTATGTAAAGTACTGTACGATGGACTCGGGAGGCTGAATATAAATTTCTATTCATTTTTACCATCCTTCTTTCAGTTTGTCATTATTTTAAAAACATAGTTTAATAACAAGGACTGATGTACAATTTACATGCTACACTCCAGACAGAGCAGTGTATTTTCATCTCTGAGCTTAATTAGAATTACGAACACTGAAAGGGAAAACTAAAAAGTCTCTCTTATTATCCCCCCGAAATCTACGCCCATGCCTAATACATTAATTAACAAGCCAAGTATAAGTTATTTTCGGAGAGGTTTCACCCAGTACTACATAGCATTTTACTAATACTTAAGCAGTCTCCATCACCTTTTTATATGCCAGGTTTATTGTAACGATGTAACTTCTTGATTGACTTATCATACTGTTTGAATTCATTCATTACATGTGTTTTGTCACTACGCATTTTGTTTGTGGAAAGCTGTGGTCTTTAGTAGGGGGTGGAGGACGGGTTGAAAGGGGTGGGGTATTTGAGGGAAAGTTCTGGTCCTATTATCTTAGTCTTTACTTTTTGTTTTAGTTAATTGTTTTTACTGGCCTTTTTATCTTTAATTCTTTGTTCTTTTTGCTTTCTTTGTTTCTGACTCTGTTACGTCAATTAGCTTTGCTTTTGTAGTTATGGGGAGTGAAACTCTCGACAAGCCCCTCAGGGATTTTAGTTTTACTTCCATCTACTTCATTATTATATTGGTAATTATTATATTATGTATCTGTACTTTTCAATGATGTAGGAAAACAAATAAACAAAACGAAACGAACGAAACGAAGGGGGAGGGGTCAAACGCATGGAATCCACCGGGACTGATACGATGCGAACGAAATCAATTTGGCATAGTTTTCCACGAGTTTGGTTCATGTGCAAAGACAAGCTTTACAAAGCAAGTTATACATTGTGCAACCTGTGAGATGTTGTACTACACCAGAAGTGGCATCACGTAGCGTATTAAGCCTTTACCGGATAAATGGTAGATAAAATTACGATAAACTGAATTTCAAGTGTTAATAAAATTACTTAAATGATTGCCTCGCTGGCCGGACCAAATGGCGTCGCGGGCCGGAGGTTCCCTCCCCCTGGCTAAAAAAATTCTCACAACTCGGTTAAAAATTTTTGCAAAATACAACTTTTGCCCCTTTGAGTTCTTCTGTACACTGCTTCCACTGTATTAAATTGAACACTGACTGATTGTGACTTCAGACCTTTCAGCCAAAGTCATGCTTTATCAGACACCGATACAGCTTCGAATTCGAAATTAGAAGACTAATATAAGCGACTTTCGCGATCATCGGTGGTTAAGGCTTCAGTGATTATATCAAATAAATGTTTCCTTATTGACCCTTTGTGGAAAGTTAAAATTTTAGACACATGAACATGCACTAAAACAAATGCCATGAAGCAACTTAAAACTTACGTTCCCGGCGATGGTTTTAGGAGAAACTTACAGCAAAAGAAATTTCTTAGTACTCTATATACCTACCGATGATGGTTCCTCTATTAGACAGTGGGACATTTCATCATCATTTTTCTTTATCAAATTATCACAAACTAGAATCCCCCTCCCCTTTCCATTGAAGGAGCTACATATGAGCCTGAAAATAAATTAAAATCATCAATGATGACTCAAATAATATTAATTCACATGACCAGTGGTTAAATGACCCAGTGAATCTACTTTGAATCTTGAAATTATCACGAAATACATACTTGAAAATTACGGAGAAATTTTGCAACAGTATATACAACTTCAAAAATAATATATGGAACCATCACATTTGTGAGATAGAAGGGATAATTTCGTCCAAATTTAGAAATACTTTTTGTTTAAACCATCTCTTATTACATGTTTTTTATTTTTGTTTGAAAATCAAAGACCATGTTTTGCAAACTTTTTTTGGGGGGGGGCACTTGCCCCCGTGCCCCTATGGTGAGCCGCTAATGGTATTCAGCACCGTGAGTGCACTATGTGCTTAATATTCATACGTCATATAATAAATTATTAAACTTCTCGGACTTGAAAATGTCCTAAGTGGTGATTTTTGCTGAATACTACTGTCCCTATAGTCGAGTAACCTAATAGGCCTACGCAAGTTTACACGATGGTTTTCTTAATTACTACGGCCTTAGCCTATGTTATTGTGAGCAAATGATAAGAATTGACCGAAATGTTTTCAAATGTTTTGAAAATTGTTGGAAAGAATTAAATTTCAGTTCAATTCAACTTATTTCTTCCATCACTAACTAATATTACAAATATAAAGAACGTCAACACATATGAAGAATATATTAAAAGTTATCTGAAAAATTGAGACAACTAGATACTTGATGGGTAGGGGAGCCAGAATTAAGGAGAGCTTATTTAGATGACTTTTATTAAGATGAAACATGCACCTTACAATTTGAACAAAGCCATTGCCAAACATGTTGGACGTTGTTCAACTTTGTTGGGAAGCCCATCTACACGATCATACATTCGTTCACGAACATCTTCATGTATGTATGTTTTGAACCAATGTATGATAGACGGGGCTAAGACTGTTCATGCAAGGAGCTGTAAGAACCATGAACAGTATTATGAACAATGATGACGAATAACAGTATGCTGGATGCTCAGGCCCGTAGTCATCATAAATACTGCCATAGGCGAGATTACGGGGGACAAGGGGGGCCACTTTTTTCCAGAGCTTAAAAAATAATAAAAAATGAGCGAAAGGAAGCGAGACCAATTTTCAATAGCCTACTGTGATTAAATTTTGCAATGTTAAATGAAGGAAACACCCATATCAAATACCATTTTAAAATGCTAGAAAGATTTTTCTCTGCGCGCTTCGCTTCGCTTAGTTAGTTAGTTAGTTAGTTAGTTAGTTAGTTAGTTAGTTAGTTAGTTAGTTAGTTAGTTAGTTAGTTAGTTAGTTAGTTAGTTAGTTAGTTAGTTAGTTAGTTAGTTAGTTAGTTAGTTTAGTTAGTTAGTTAGTTAGTTAGTTAGTTAGTTAGTTAGTTAGTTAGTTAGTTAGTTAGTTAGTTAGTTAGTTAGTTAGTTAGTTAGTTAGTTAGTTAGTTAGTTAGTTAGTTAGTTAGTTAGTTAGTTAGTTAGTTAGTTAGTTAGTTAGTTAGTTAGTTAGTTAGTTAGTTAGTTAGTTAGTTAGTTAGTTAGTTAGTTAGTTAGTTAGTTAGTATTAGTTAGTTAGTTAGTTAGTTAGTTAGTTAGTTAGTTAGTTAGTTAGTTAGTTAGTTAGTTAGTTAGTTAGTTAGTTAGTTTTAGTTAGTTGTTAGTTAGTTAGTTAGTTAGTTAGTTAGTTAGTTAGTTAGTTAGTTAGTTAGATGAGGTTTAACGTCCCAGTTTCCAACCAATTGGTTCAAGTCGAGACGACCACGGCCTTTTTTCCAGTTGTGGCTCACTGGATTGTTTTCCCTACTCCATTGCTTATGTTGAGCACAAAGGCAGTAGGTTCCATTTTTAAAGTCTTTGGTATGACCCGGCCAGGATTTGAACCCTAGACCTTCCGGCTGCAAGTCGGATGCTGTAACCACTTGGCCACTGCAGTCGGTTTTCAAAGCATGGGCGTCTCCTACGCCACACTATTGTAACTTAAGGTTCTGAAATAAGGGTCACTGAAAGTACCAATGTACGTCACTAAATGTGCCATGTTTCTTGCAAACAAATCCCAAACCCTACCCATGTATAGGGAATTGCCATTCTCGATCAATTTGTCGGTGTACAACGCATGTGCCTAATATAAAATGGATGTCTCATTAGTTCTGCTCTACTGTTGTGCGTAGGAAAATTTTGGTGGCATTTCCTTTTTATTACTTCCTGTAGGACAGCTTGAGTAAGTAACTCAGTGTTTTTCTAAAACTCCCCTCGTTGCACCAACTACCATCCTCAGCAAATTGACTGACGGTTAATTACTATCTTAAATGTGCTATTATCTTTAAAAAATGTGTCATTAGCCAGTGGCGTAGCTAGGGTTTGTGGCGCCCGGGGCAAGAAACGAAATTGGCGCCCCTACCCCCATCTTCGGGGGGGGGGTAATCTTATGAATACTTACACAACTCAAGATCTTAAATAGAACAAATGTCCATGGGCGTCCGCAGAAAAAAATTCAGGGGGGCAAAATTTTTTAGGGGGCCAAACTTTTTTCATGGGAAATATTTTACTCCCAGAAAAGAGTTTAGATGCTACCTCACACAGTGTTGACAAAGGCGTAGCCAGGAATTTGTCAAGGCGGGAGGGGGGCAAAGCCCATAGACAGACTCTCAGCGCTCCGCGCCACCATGGGTTGGCGCGGAGCGCAAGAAAATTTTGGCCCAAAATGCTTCCCAGATGGCTGGAAATGGCACTTCCAAGGCCTATTTACCGCATATAAAAAGGGGACACACTAGCAATATCGTAAATATTATTTTATTAAAAGATGAAATTGCTATATCAATATCATGCTCATGGCAAATGGTAGTTCCAACATTTTTTAAGTGATCTCGATTTGGCGCCCCCCTAGAGGTGGCGCCCGGGGCAATTGCCCTCCCCTAGCTACGCTACTATCATTAGCATCTCAAATTACACATGGGGGAGAATAACCGCAAAAGCCGTCAAATTTTAGGAAAATTACTCGGGGAGGACTCCAGTCCCCAGCTTTGTCTTCGCGCCTCCGGGGCTCTCGGTTAAAGGCTTCGCCGGCTACATCTTTCCAAGATACAGCCTTCAATAAAAATTACTCCCCCTGGCACTTTAACTGCCAATGCCCTTGGCTATGTCCATGTAAAACTATCCATAAAACATTTCATTGATTTTTTAAAGTATCATACACTTTATAACCTTGAAAATCGACACTACCGAGGTCTTTTTTCACACTAATAGAAAAAGTTGAGGGGGATTTTTCCCACACCATCGACAAAACTGAAACATGAAAGAATCCGCTAACATAAAACCTTTTTAAACCCTGTAAAGTGGTGTTATAAAACGCTTTATAACACCACTTTTCACGTTTTACAAACGTTTTGTGTTAGCGGGGAATTAATTAAAGAACCATTTAGCAGCATTTAGGTTCATATATCCTGCTCTATGGAAAGAACGGGTACCTGGGGAAAGTAGAAATATTTTTTATAAGTAAGAACAATATATTTAAAACTAAAGAAAAACAATAGGCATTGAAATTATGTCTCAAAACTCTGTTCCAAGGATGTCTTCTTCGGCGCTCTTCGAATTTCGCCATCACCCGCTTTAAATCTTATTTCCGGGTTCGGGGTTACTTCCTGTAGAACATCTCGCTTGTCATAGCTTCGTACTTGTAAACTCTTCCATTATCACTGAAACTACCAATGCCCCATGCCGGGCTGAACGCAGCGGAGGGGAAAGATCCCCCGGCCCCTCCGCCAGAAAATTTCAAAGCAAAACTTTTATCACAATCGATCTGTGTAAATTTATCGACTTTTTAAAAATTGTTAAGCTACAAGTTGAAAGGCACAGAAAGTGCCATTTCTGGTACCGTAAAATGGGACAGGCGCTTAGCGAAGGAGTGGGGCTCTCTTCTTTACTTTTCTAAGTTTTTCTATTACTCTTATGGCTAAAGTCTAAAAAACGAGAATTTTCAGCGCCCTTTGCGCACACCCACTCTGAGTACTGAATTTCCCCTTCTTAAAATTATTGTTCCAAAGACCCAGGAAACCCTCAAAATAGACCATTCTCCCCTCCTTCCTCAAGCCTTCTGCATTATCAATCCAGGCCCGCCGACTATATATAAGTCATACGGACTGAAGAATGATATAAGTGAAATTGTAATTTTTGTGGTTAAGTGCCCACCTTATGTAAGATGAAAGTGAAGCTAAAATGCATAATGCCTACTTTTCAAAAACAACCCAAAGCTTTCGGAAGAGAAGTCCCCTGGACCCCACCAATGCTCTGCATGCCCCTGGACCCCACCAGGAGCTCTAGCTAGGGCGGGCCCCTGGACCCCACGCCTTGATCTTGATCCACACACAGTGGCGGCACCAAGGGGGACATGGGGGAAGTTGCCTCCTGTCAGAAGCTTTTTCCCCCCTCCCAGATGTTCCTCACTCAGCTCCTGAAGTAAAGTGGCCTAATACATATTTGGAATCTTTGCATTGCATGATGTATTATAAACCAAAATATACCCATCCTGAGGCCTAATTTTTAACCAGAGATATACTAAAGTCTCAGAGCTTCTGGGGGCTTTGCCCCCTGGACCCCCGCCAGGGGCTCTACGGCGGGCCCCAGGACCCACCCGCATATAAATGTATAGTGGCCCGACGGGAGGAATAGCCTAATACATTACAACTATTTGGAATCTTTGCATTTAATGATGCATTATGAACCAAAATATATCGATAGACTTAATTTTTCCACCCAGAGATATGCTACAACCTCAGAGCTTCCGGAGGCTTCGCCCCCTGAAGGACCATCAAGGGGTCTTAAGGCGGGGTCCTTGACCCCACCCACTTGAAGGTACAGTGGCCTGACGGAAGGAATAGCCTAATACGTTATTTGGAATCGTGGCAGTGATGATGCATTATGAACCAAAATATACCCTTCCCTGAGACTTAATTTTTCACTCAGAGATATGCTAAAACCTCAGAGATTCCGGGGGGCTTTGCCCCTTGGACCCCCACCAGGGCTTAGCCCCTGGGCCCCAGTAGGGGCCCTAAGCTAGGTGGGCCACTGGACCCCACCCGGTAGAGCTCGCGCTTCGCGCCCGATTTTGCGCTACGCGAGAAAATATTTCTCCCACCCCACATTTTCTTTTGCTCTCCGTTTCCCCCCTCCCCCCCCCCCTTTGAAAATCCTGGTGCCGCCATTGTCCACACAAAATCGCCCGGGAGGGCTGTTGCCTATCGTCCTTCTTTGACGGAATTATAATAAGATGTGAGTCTCCAGTAACTGCTTGAAGGATAGCAAGCGGCTCAGAGCGCTTGGCGCTCCCACGGCGCCTTAGGCTCCGTTGTGCAGTAAACCAAGGTTTCAGACATCAAATCCCGGTCCGTCAGTGGTTACTTGACGTTGGACGTGTTGAATTTGTTAGTTAGTTAGATGAAATTTAACGGCACACCTCAGATAGCACACTATGTTGGACCAACGTTGGCAAATGGTCGGCAAATGTTGGCAAGGGTTGGCAATAAGTTGTGTTGGCACATAAATGTTGGACCAACACAAGACCAACCTGTATTCAACAACTGTTGTGCACTCTAACATTTTACCAACGTTGGACCAACATTTACCAAACAATTGTTGGGTTTCATTCATTGAACCAATGTTAGGCCAACATTATCCATCCAACAATAGGGCTTTCTTCGGTCAAATAACATTTGGCCAACATATACCAACCAACTGCTGGGCCACATACATTAAACCAACGTTGGGCGAACATTAGTCAGCCCAACTGTTAGGCCTTATTCGTTGAACCAACGTTGGACCAACGTGTACCACAGTACCAACCAAATGTTGGGCCTTACTTGTTAAACCAATATGAGGCCAACATGTACCAACCAAGTGTTGGGCCACATTCCTTTAACCAACGTTGGGCGAACATTACTATCATACAGTAATAAAACGGTATTAGAGAATTTATGTATAGGCCTGTCAAAGCAGTAAATCGAGGTTCAAAATTCATCAGTGGCACTTATCTGTGATATTATCATGTTAAATATAACAGATCAATAGAGTATGTGGCATTTTGAAAGAGTTAAATTATAATTGTCATCCCTCGACTGATGTGCTGAATCTGGAGGACACTTAAAAGTCGGCCGGTCTACAACCTATGGTTGGCCCAACCCTAACACTGGCTTTCGGTGATGGA
The DNA here is from genome assembly GCA_029531755.1 of Holothuria leucospilota. NCBI lineage: Eukaryota > Metazoa > Echinodermata > Holothuroidea > Aspidochirotida > Holothuriidae > Holothuria > Holothuria leucospilota. The sequence continues at coordinate 23,048,002 of CM055962.1, read as the reverse complement.
TTGCTAAAGGCCCACATTGGTTTCGATTGGCCAATGGTAAGCGGCCCAAAATTGGCCCAACAATGTACCACCGAAAAAATACTGAGCTGGTAATTTTGGTATCAACCCAACCTGCAATTATTTTAATAGCAGCTATTTCTAAATTTTGCATTCACAGTTAATATTTTACGAAACGTTCACAAAGTGGGAATTTTTGCTGATACAATTTGAGAAAAATGTTTAAAATGCTGCGACATTCTAGTGGAGCACCAGGCTTATATACCTTTCTTCTTAATGGAGCATTCCGAATTTTTTAAATGAGATTTGTCTTTATCACTTAATGGTAGGTCTAATTAAAATAAATTGTGTCTGGCAATGGTGACTTTTTGCAGGGAATCATGTTTCTCAGTTGTGCAATACAACATAAAGAAGGAAATATTGAAATATCATGAAGAAAATTGTATTATTAATCGTTAATACTAACAATCAAGTCTCAATGGACATATAATTGCTAAACCAATCTTCTCACTTCATATATGAATTTTAAACGAAAATCCTATTACATTTAAAAGTGGCTAGTCCGGTTGTGGAGCTTGTTTAAGCGTGGGGATAATGAGGTTAACCTTTACCACAGCTACCTCCGGGGCGCCCTTGGGCAAGGTGCACCTGTATTTGCCCTGTGATTTTTACGTGTTGTTGCCTTCGGGCGTGTTGTTGCCTTCGGGCGTGAAGTTGCTTTCGGGCGTGGTGTTGCCTTCGGGCGAGAAGTTGCCTTCAGGCGTGGTTTTGCCTTCGGGCGTGAAGTTGCCTTGGGGCGTGGTGTTGCCGTCGGGCGTGTTGTGTTGCCTTCGGGCTTTGTTGCTTTCGGACGTTTGTTGCTGCCTTCTGGCGTGTGTTGTTTTCCTGTTTGTGGGTGGTCTTGTGTGGTGGGGTGGGCTGGGGGTGTCGTATATGTTGGCCACAGAAGTTTTGTTTTGCTAGATTGGTGTGGTAACTTTGTAAATGATTGTAAGTAGTTCATGGTTGCGTTCTTGCCGGTTCGGATTTGGTTCTTCCTGTTTGATAGTGTCCGTTTCTATGCACTTAAAAACAAGCACAAGTGGCTAGTCCCACCGGCCTGTTTGGCGGAAAATGACTTTAAAGGCAATAGGCAGTCACCCCAAAATTTTCTTTGAAAAATCAGCAAACTCTTGCAAATCTCCATTGCATTACAAGCACCTCTGAAGACATTTTGAACATAACTATTACAAACAATAGGTAAAACAAGGCGAAATTCTCCTTGAATTCCACAATTCACTGACAAAAATACTGTCACATGATCAAAATAGACCATTCATGAACTAGAGTGACAGGATACACTCACTCTGTTTGGGGTGACTGCCTATACTGCCTTTAAACTGCATCAGGAGTCCGTGATCACGACGGCGGAGCTCCAAAGTGGGACCTGTTCTATTCAGCCAGTCTAGAACGGGACCACTGTCGGGTGGTGTCAGTTAAGTCAAAGTTTTGTCCCTTGGGGACGTTGTTACTCCTTCGGGGAGCAGAACTCCTTCGGGAGTATTGTTTGGTTTTCGCCCCTGGCTCTTCGCCAGAGAGTCAGGGGACTTTTGGAAAAAAAGCTAGTCCGGTTGTGGAGCTTGTTTAAGCGTGGGGATAATGAGGTTAACCTTTACCACAGCTACCTCCGGGGCGCCCTTGGGCAAGGTGCACCTGTATTTGCCCTGTGATTTTTACGTGTTGTTGCCTTCGGGCGTGTTGTTGCCTTCGGGCGTGAAGTTGCTTTCGGGCGTGGTGTTGCCTTCGGGCGAGAAGTTGCCTTCAGGCGTGGTTTTGCCTTCGGGCGTGAAGTTGCCTTGGGGCGTGGTGTTGCCGTCGGGCGTGTTGTGTTGCCTTCGGGCTTTGTTGCTGCCTTCTGGCGTGTGTTGTTTTCCTGTTTGTGGGTGGTCTTGTGTGGTGGGGTGGGCTGGGGGTGTCGTATATGTTGGCCACAGAAGTTTTGTTTTGCTAGATTGGTGTGGTAACTTTGTAAATGATTGTAAGTAGTTCATGGTTGCGTTCTTGCCGGTCCGGATTTGGTTCTTCCTGTTTGATAGTGTCCGTTTCTATGCACTTAAAAACAAGCACACCAATACGCGTTTTGGGCGCCTATCGGGGACGCAAGTCGGAGTAATGCAAACTGGGGACTTCGTTATTAAGCAACTTTTAAAAGATTTTCCCCACGTTTAGTAATGTTTGGGGGATGAGAGTGCAAGGGATTATATACAGAAGTTAAAGGGACTTTGTTTTCTTGGTTGCAACCTGTGCATGCAGACTGGGGATAACTCCAGTTTGATGAGTTCGACATGAAAGCGGGGATATATTACAATATCCCCACTGTCACTGTGACTATTGACATGGGTGTAAATATCCCCAGTTTACCTAATGGTTTTAATGTGTGTGCCTTCAGAGTGCAAATAACACAATTTGTCGTATTTGACATGAAACTGGGGATGCGGTGCAATATCCCCAGTGTAACTGTCCTGATTGGCATGGGTTCGTCTATCCCCGGTTGACCTAATATTTTCAATGTATGTGACTTCAGGGTGTAAATATCCCCAGTTTACGTAATGTTTTTAATGTGTGTGCCTTAAGAGTGGAAATAACACAAATTTTCGTATTTGACATGAAACTGGGGATGCAGTGCAATAACCCCAGTTTAACTGTCCAGATTGGCATGGGTGTGTCTATCCCCAGTTGACCTAATATTTTCAACGTGTGTGACTTCAGAGTGGGAATAACACAATTTTGTTATATTTGACATGAGTCTGGGGATGCATTACAATACATCAGTGTCAATTTGAGGATTGGTAGTGGCTTAGTTAAGTATACTAGATGAGGTAACTTTTTGAACGTTATGCCTTCAGAGTGCACGAGAATCATGCAATAATGTTGCATTTGAGATGGAACTTGGGGTACATTGTCCCCAATGCCACCGTAAGAATTTTCATGTGTGTTAATGCTATCCCCACTTTGTTGGTAGCTTGAGAGTGGGAATAACACAATTTTTTTTTGTACTAGACATGAGTAAGGGATGCACTGGATAAATTTGGTTTTGTTATCGAATTAGCAGGTGTGTCACTGCACACAGTTGACCTAATATTTTAAATCTTTGCATCATTTTGCTGCCATAGGCTAATTGTTTTTCAAACTGATTTAGGTGAAATAAATTAGAATGCAGGGTCACTTGTAATTTTAACCACTGTCTGCACTGAAGCATTAAAAGTGGATAAGTGAAGACGTTTCACACAGTTACTTATTACAAAACATAATTTTCGTACACTATGGAAAGATTAGCCTGGTACCTGTTCTGACAGGTATACAACCAAGTTTTATTTCACCAATAAGAAAAACAAAATAACAGAAGCAAAATGGCACATGAAAGTAATCTTGAAATGTAACACATCACACAATTATTTTATAAATGATGATAGACAGATTGAAGGTGATATCAGGTTAAAGCAAATAAAGTCAAAAAAGTAACAATGATTTTTAACTGTCAGTCTTTAATGATTTGCGAACAAAATTCCTTTCCCTCCTGCAAAGCATTCTGTTCATCTTTATCATGTATATATTCAAAAAGAACATAAATGTGGAAGAAAATACCCTAATATGAAAACATTAACTTCACAAATAATACTCCTAAGAGCTACCTTAAAGCAATTTAATTGATGAAAACAATATTAGACCAACAAAAATTGTAGTTTTTATTTGAAGTCTTAAATGAATAAATATGTAAGCAAGCCCTCAATCTTCCTGCAAAACCTTTGATAAATTTTCGTTTAAGACCTTACAAGACACTAGAAATAGAATTTTATATTACTGAAATAAAAAAAAAAAGAAAACTTAAAATGATTAAACCTGCTGTGTAAGCTAGACCCACTTATTGACACACTGTATGTAACAAAGAAACAAAGGTTAGTCAAACCAAAGGAATGAATTTTTACTTTTAGTCAAACCAAATGAATGAATTGTTACTTTTTAAGTTTTAAACTTATAAAAACAGTTACCAAATTCCTTTTCTTCAAAACTGCCTGTCCCCTTATCATCAAGAAAAGTTTTGTAATAACCAGAATTAAGAAGAAGCAAAATTATCATCCACATAGGAAATGCTAAAAATGAGACTAGAATGCTTTTAGAGCATTTTAGAATAAGGTTGTTTGTCAAAAGTAAAAAAATCCATTACCTTTTTTATACAGTCAAAACAAATATGTTTTGCACAACTTCACTAATCTGCAAAGCACTGGTCTATTTCTTAATCATATGTTAATAACAAAAACCATGAAAGATTAAAATAGTCCCTTTACTATACAAAAAATATTTTCATGGGCAGAGACTGTTTTAGGCATTTACTGATGACCTACAAGGTGAAAGAGGTTTTTGCCTTATTTAATCTATCAAACTTCTTATGTGTACAGTACCAACTGTATATATTTTGCCTTTCTGTAAACCTATTGTCTCTTTGTGGCAATTTAAAGGTCCTTAAAACAAAAAATTGAACAATATCGTACTGAAATTGCACAAGGCCAAATCTTTCAAATATCGTCTTTTATGGATACTTTATCTATTTTTAATAGTGAAACATTGAGTTGAAATCTTGCAAAACAAATGTGTTTTCATCCTAGCATTTTAAACCAATGAAGTATTATGTAAACACAAAGTGCTTGCTTACTGTAAAGGGATCTGTTCCTCATCAATACCAGGTACAGAACAATTTTCTGAATCATAACAGATGAAATAACCAACCAGAAAAATACCACATGGCAATGTCTGTTATTTAGGCCTTCTCGGGGTTTTTTTTTTAATATAAATCAAGGCAAACAACAGTGTTTAGTATCATCTTTTGTTCTAATGTCAAAAATGAAATAAAACTAAACACAAGTTCCTTAGACTCATGCAATGCATTTTCCTCTTTCTGACAAAAGACTGTAAATTCCAAAACACTTGACTCAATAAAGGTTTACTTTATCTATCCTTGATATGAAAAAGTGGACTACAGCTGCTTCTTAAAGACTAAAACTTCATATTTGCTAATTTGTTCACACCAATTAAATGTTTAAGTCTTTCACAGCTAAGAGTCACAAATGACAAGCTCTGCATTATCCACGTTCTTTTCTGACACTAGACCAAATTTTATTCATACGTAATCCTTTAATATTATTCATGGCCGTATGAGCCAGTTGGTGGGGGCAGAAGCCCCAAATGTCAGAAATCCTACTATCCTGCAGCGAACTCATGTTTGCTCAGCTCCTCAGCTTCCCAAACCACCGTCCGCCAAAGCGAAGAGGACTGTGTCCAATTTAAGATGCAAACTTTATTACCATAATATGACTTATTCATGTACCCTCTCACTATTCATGCTATTGTTTTTGAGTGAGCGTGTGTACTCCTATGCCTGCTCCTGGGTTGTGTCACAGAGTTTTAATTTCGTCTTTGGTTTAAGGAGGCGTCAATATTTGGTTTGGGGTGATATAAACCATTCCATTACTTGCATCTCTGTTTCTGTGTAAAAATACATAAAATATGGCAGTGAGTTGTACAATGTATTTCTCTCAAGAGAAATTCTGTGTCCATATGTCCATGTTCTTCAAAGATCAAAGACCTACAGCTTCCCCTTCCCCAACTACTGCAAACAAATCTGATGTTCATTTAAGGGAAAAAGGACTATACTCTCAATAAGCTATTGAAAAAATGTTATGTTTACTTCAGGGAAATGGGGATACACTTTCCAAACAATAATGAACACTATGCTCTAGACCGAGGTCCACAATTGCTGCCAATAATTTTCAAACCTTTCTGAGACCATTCCTGACATTTCTCCTGTATATATGCTGTCCCTTTGAAAACCAAACAAAATTGTAGTACACAGCCTGTAATGTCTGTTCCAGCAATTGAAAGATGTCTTTAGGTGGTTTACATACTCATGCACCCCTCTTTAACCTCACTGAAAGGAAACTTTCAAAATATGAAAAAGAATGACAAAAACCGAAAAAATAACGAGAAACAATTTGCAATATTACAATGGGCTATCTGTGCGAAAGATTGAAATAAAGTTGTATTGCTAACAAAAGCAAAGCAAATTGAGTACGCAATTTTAATGATGAGTTACAGTATGAGTTTTGCCTATGAAAATTGAAGACAAAACTTACTATTTGTGCATGGTGCATGTGTTCTTGCCCAAAGTTCTTAGCCATCAGTTTCACGAGAACCCAAGACAACGGGACTTTGCTTCTTCTTGAAGTCATTCTCTTTCACCTGTATTACATCTTCCAGCACTGTTGAAAGAATCCCCTTTTTCTGATGGGGGTATGTAAAAAGGATTCCTCTGTATGATAAAAATATTTTAATAAAATATAAATATGGAATAAAGTAGTTAAGGTTAACTTGTATGCTGACAACTCAAATGTTATCAAATTCATTGAAAATTTCACAAGACAAACTTCATTGAAACTTTTTGCTATATAATGTATGTAAAGAGATTAAAATCATTACATTCCAGTGACATAAATGAGAACTGAGCAAAATTTCGAGCCTACATAAAGAGCCCATCTTCAATTTTCTTTGGTTGTGGAGATATTATACTCATTTTAAGTAAGTAGCCAATCCAATGACTCTTCATACACTCTTAGGTCTGTTTTGGCTTTGCAGGCTCACCTTCTGTTCGAAATGACTTTTGTTTTACATTTTTCTTACAATAAAAGGACAGAATGAGCAAAACTGAAAACATTAAAGTACTCATTCTAGTTACAGTATGTCTGCAACCATTTTTTGAATGTTAAATGCACCTCCAAATAAACAGAAATAAAATTTAAAGCAAATTATGACATCTCATAAAAAAGTAAGTCCATGACATCATACTAGACTTGCTACAAGTAAAAAGTTACATCATCTTTGTGACTCATTAGATGACAATATCTCAGAATTCAAACAAAAATATAAGATGTCTCCCATAGAGTTTACAATCTCCTCTTTTTCCTTTATGGTAATGGAACTTTACATGAGATACTACAAGTCTTGAGCCTTTCCATCTCCTTAAATGTTAACTTTCCCCTTTCATTTGAGCAATCTAACTTTTGACCCACTATAACCCTTGACCCATGTAGCTGAAAAAAATCACCTTTTTGTGTAATTGGTGTGACAAGAAAAACCGCTCATTTTGTTTTCCGGCTCATCATCTTGATTCAACTGCATTCTTTGAACCTGATTGTCTGTGTGTGTAAGCAGAAACAAAACACATGTACAATTCCCATACTACTAAAGCTTCAGGAATAAAGAGGGAAAAGAAAAACCTATATGCAAAGTTTCAAAAAAGCAAGATTAAACTGAAAAGGTTTAAGAATAATGATGAAAACACTTTAATGGTGAAAAATCATGAAAACCGAATAATTTTTTTGTACAGACTAAGTTTTACAAATAATTAAAATTACTCAGATTTTTCTGGAGTTGGGGGTTCGGTGCTCAGATCTGCAGGTTAGTACACATACATTACAATGGCTAGCCCTACTTTAATAACATATGAATGTCGATGATCCCCTTCCGCCCACCAATTCTAACCCCACCCTACAAATGGTTGTGGCATGCACTAAACATGATAACTCAATAAAATCAAGGCAATGTAAAGTATGGGAAGGCCCTGTATTGATCAGTTTTGGGGCTACTGAATCAGTCAACTGAAAGTCACAATTAAGGCAAAATTTGACAGTAATGCATAAATGAAGATTTGATTTGAGGAATGCCGGTGTTTCAGCTAAATTCTGCTTTTTGTTCAAAAGAATTATGTGATATACGGTACCTGTCCCCAAATTTGATAGGGCAATTTTATTTTATGATACCCCTACATCACCGGTTGACAATACATCCATGTTACTGTTGAGCTCATATTCTGCTATGTATGTCTTTTTAATAGCTATGCATGCAGTGGCAGGGGACAACAATCACTGACCAAACAGAGCAAGAGGCAAACATTTGAGATGAACTATTTGAGTTCTTATTGAACAAAGTGAAGTCACCATTTGTGAATTTGAAGACCACCTCTAAAGACACATATTTGGGGATATGATATCTCTACTTGAGTTGCTACAGGAACTGTCCCTACTTTTAAAACCTGTTTTTGGTAACCATCTGGATGACAAAATGCCCACTACCATGTATGAGTATTTGGGGTTATGATTGATAAGCAACCAATTTATCTGATTTCCAAACAGATTCCACCCCATAACAATTATGTTTAGCTCACTCAACTTTTTGTAAATAAATAACATTGAATTTACTGTTTTACCTTAGTTTGAAATGTCAAATGCTACTAATCCTAAATACAGAGTCAGGTTTGGGTGCAATGGAAAATATGACCATGAATTAAGAAAGTGACTGAGGACTCTCTTTGTGCTTGGCCACTTGTTGTATGGAACATTACTGATAGCTGCACAAGGGTTGTTTACTGTGTTTTTAAGCTCAGGACATAGCCTTGTGCAAGACTTAGACCCCCATGCCTACAAACCATTTTTAATATAAAGGCTACCCATCAAACTAACATGCACTGCAAATTTTATCAAAACATTAGGACAATATTATTGCTACTGCATGTGAGGGTAAACACAGCATGCAGCTTTGAAACCCCTTGCAAATCAAAGTTAATATGTCCACTCCCACTACAGGTGAGTGGACAGCCAGTTAATTACCCTTGAGCCTAACCTTATCACCAACCTTACCCACCAACAGAGCCATTGTAGGGCCAGATACTATGAGGTAATATACACACGGCAGTCATCTGTTAACTAGCGTAGGCCTAATTAATAGCAATATATAAACATATACAAAATGATAGCCTATGTTTCATTCTTATACCAAATACAGTACAATCTTAAATGCACAAAATGTAACGTAAACTATCCACAGTTCCATAGAAAAACTTGCGATGGTGTAACTCACACTATTCCGAGTTCCATAAAAAAATCTTTAGTCAATACACACACTACTGGTTAACGCCAACTGGCAGACAGCCAGTTAATTACCCTTGAGCCTAACCTTATCACCAACCTAACCCACCAGTAGAGTCAATATAGGGCCAGATACTATGAGGTAATACACACCGCAGTCAACTGTTAACTAGCCTAGGCCTATATAAACGTATACAAAATGATAGCCTATGTAACGTAAACTATGCACAGTTCCATAGAAAAACTTGCGTTGGTGTAACTAACACTATCCCGAGTTCCATAGGAAAATCTTCAGTCAGTACACACTACTGGTTAACGCCAACTTCAAGGGTACTATATCTAGGCCATGGAAGTCAAATTGTTGATACCAACCAGTGATCAGAGCTTGAAATGTTATTCTTACCTTGAGATATCATGTTCAGCCATAACTATTGGAAATTAATCTGAAAATTCTGCCCCTTCGATCATATGCACAGTTTCATTAGCCTAGTGTTTTAACCTAACGTACATAAACATATGCTGTTCTTTACATAACCACTACAGATTGCAACATCCTATAATCATTTTCTTTGTCTATTTATTTAACACAAAAATGTTTGTTCTGAACAAAATTAAAGTGAAAGCATGCATACCTTGCTTTTTGTTGTCAATTTGACACTTGACATATTTCCCGAATGTGAAAGCTCGCGGCAAATGAGGCGCCTCACTCTGATGTTATCCGACAACCTTACACTTTGTGTGTCTGAAACCTTCCAAAGCATACTTACACACTTTTTACACCTCAATCTGTAGAAAACCTGCAGAACGGGGATAGTGCCTGAATCATCCTAAGAACCTCAGGGGGTATTGCTAGCATCCCGATTGGCAGTAAACTGGTGCTTTTAAAATCGGGGATATCCCCATTTCGCGGGGTATCCCCAGTTGACGGGTGTGTATCCTAACGATTATCCCCGGTAGGCGCCGAAAACGCACGCAAGTGGCTAGTCCCACCGGCCTGTTTGGCGGAAAATGACTTTAAAGGCAATAGGCAGTCACCCCAAAATTTTCTTTGAAAAATCAGCAGACTCTTGCAAATCTCCATTGCATTACAAGCACCTCTGAAGACATTTTGAACATAACTATTACAAACAATAGGTAAAACAAGGCGAAATTCTCCTTGAATTCCACAATTCACTGACAAAAAATACTGTCACATGATCAAAATAGACCATTCATGAACTAGAGTGACAGGATACACTCACTCTGTTTGGGGTGACTGCCTATACTGCCTTTAAACTGCATCAGGAGTCCGTGATCACGACGGCGGAGCTCCAAAGTGGGACCTGTTCTATTCAGCCAGTCTAGAACGGGACCACTGTCGGGTAGGTCAGTTAAGTCAAAGCAGGGAGTTGCAACTCCCTGGTCAAAGTTTGTCCCTTGGGGACTCGGACGTTGTTATTCCTTCAGGGAGTAGAATTCCTCCGGGAGTATTGTTTGGTTTTCGCCCCTGGCCCTTCGCCAGAGAGTCAGGGGACTTTTGGAAAAAAAGAGTGGCTAGTACTAGCAATGCTTGTAACTTTTAAGACTTGTAAGTTGGCATAATGATGGCCCATTGTTTCTAAGTTGGGTAAACGTTGGCGTAACGCTGGCCCTTGGTTTCGACTACACGCTGGATAAACATTGGCATAATGTTGGCCCATTGGGAAAACGATGGTGTGACGTTGGTCCATTGGTAAGCCAACAAAAGTTGGGCCAACGGATACACAATGAGCAGCCAACCTTCAAACAACATTTTTCCTATGTAGTACCAACAAAATGTACAACCTTTTCTCAACGTTGGCCCAATGTTACTGTGCTATCTGGGACCAACACGAAATGTGTTATATAGTGTCAAGCAAAGTTTAAATACGGTGCACTGCCCTTCCCTTTAGTCGCCTCTTACGACAGGCGGGAAACACCTTGGGCATACTCTACAACCCCCAGCCCACGGGGAGGGGGTTAACCATGGCCGAGGGGCTTGCTCGGTTTTGTGGCGCCGACAACTCGCCAGTCGTGGGATGAGTAATAACCGTCTTATGTGTGCATTTTATAGGCGATAGTCGGGGACAAACTACGCCACACACGACCTCCTCACCTACCTGGTAGCCTAGGTAGCGCCTCTGTGACTGCCGCCCTTTTAGGCTGCCGCCCCTCGTTTGTTTTTTCGCAGCGATGAGCTGAACGAAAAAACTTCGTCCGCTCCGCGGGGGAACTACCTGGATGCAGTTTAACGTCATACCCAGGACGTTGGACCTGTTGAAATACGTCACATTTATTTCAGATATCTAAGACAATACTTCAGGAGCTTTTCTTTTGAGTTGTGGAAGCAGTTAAGCTGCCACTTCCAGTTTACCAGTTATCACATTCTTGGGAATGTAGGCAACTTTTTTCAACCTCCACAGGGTTCAGGGAACCTTCAGTCTGTCACTGACAAACAGAGAGAAAGACGTAAGCTAAAGGTATTTCTTCTAGTTGAATTTACCACCTGTTTTCCATGGTTTGATCCATCTTTGTTTTGTGTCCCAGAACTCAGACAGCCAGACGTATTGGAATTTGATTGGAACCGTTTGCGCGATAACTTTGCTGCGCAGCATTGCACTCGCAGGTATAGGATGACGCACCCCACTACCCCCGGACATCAGGCCAAAAAATTCCCCTAAATGTCTCCACAGCAATTTCTGTAAAAAAATGCTGTGGAGACAGCAGCTCTCCATGGCATTTTATGGGATGTCCACAGCATTTTTAAAATTCCCTCGCATGGCCACAAGTCGTGTCAGCAGCCCAACGCGTTCCATAGACCTTATGCCAAATAGCAGATCGTGAAGCACCATGGGAAGGATAATTCCAAAATGGCGGGCTTGAGCATTGTGACGATCAACCTTCTCCATGGTAACGATCTACTTTTGGCGTCTGATCATGGAATAATCATTCCCAGAATGCAGTTTTGAAGCGCCCTCTTTCTATTTGGCATAAGGTCTATGGAGTACGAGTCTACCATACAGTACACTGCACTGTTCATGTGATGTTACCCAGTGCAGTTCATCTAATGTTGAACTGAAACCCAGTGTAAAGGGCTATCATCAGTACCTTTGTTAAGACAGGGGTGGGGGATGGTGGGGCACAGTGTTCTTGTCTGCTGGTAACTGATGACACCCCCCCCCCCCCCCCATATAGCAATGGAAAGAGGATTTAGAGTGGTGCTAGTTTCATATGAACTAACTGGGTTCACTTTGCATACCAGACTTGAAGTCATGAGACTATCAGCTTCTCGTAACAGTATATGTATGGCAAAACTCAAAAGACTTTCAAAATATTTAGCTAAGTTGGTTTGACAAGCAAAGACCCTATCTTGACCATAAATAAGTCTGAACATTCATATCAACATCTTAGACAACATTTGTTAACATTTTGGAACAAAAACGATTGGGAAATTTTAGACCCTGTAGCTCTACAAGTAAGCAGACAACTTTTGCCATGTATTGTGTTGCTTTAGCATCTGAGTAGGCCTATCCATGTATTTTACATGTTAGGCAACGACAAAACTGCAAAGCCCCTCTAAAGAAATGTGCCTCGTGGGGGGAAACCTCCCCATTAAAAGTTGTCAATATATAACAGGTAGTTGTTTGAGAGTCTTTTGAACATGCCAGGTGAATGTTTTGTCATTTTTGACAAATTTGGTTATGTTTGGTACTGAAAAACGATGTGTTTTGAAATGGTACTCTCTGCAGTACAACATGTATGCAGCAAGCTGTAGATTACTTGTGCAGTCGAACCATACACTTTGAAGCTGAAATCTCTTCCATTTTCGAATCAAAAACTTGCATTCATGGTCACTGATGGCAAAGATTATTTTGAAAGAATTAATCTTTTTTCTGTGGGGTGAGCAGTTAAGCTCTAATCATAGAGTCAAGGCAGAAGGAAAAGTTGATTTTGTAGCCTATTTTCAAACCTATACTGCATAATTTAGGTTTGCCGTGAAACACATTTATGGGTATGTGATATGGCGGCTGCTGAAGGAAAGCCAGTGTATTAAACACCTGTACAAATTGGTAGATCATACAGCTATTAGCTAGAAAGAAAATGATAGCTACGTAGTTGTGCATTACATCCAGTTTGTCTACGTAAAATTCCGATGTCCGTGGGAAAGAAATGTTACATTGGCAATGTTTTAAAAAAATTTAATATGAGAATTGCGAATGCAGAGAGAATGATCGACGGCAAAAACATGCCGCCGTTTCTTGGTATAATCAGCGGCAAAACCAGCTGCCACAGCGGCTTTTGCCGTCGATGCCGTCGATTATTTTTTCCTCTGGACATGGTCATTCATTGTCCACAACAGTGCTGAACAAAACTTGTACAATGACGTACCCCTCAGTCACTTCTGTGACTGACAACTAATGTTAAATGACTCACAACTTAGTCACAAAATTGATGCACAATTTGCAATTTTGACTGACATGTGGGTCACCATTTATTGACTGAAAAACTGAGAATTGCAATTGGTATCCCAGTACAAAGTGTAAATTGACTCACAATGATCCACCCCTTGGTCACAACAGTGACTGACAATTGAGGTAATGTGAATCACCCCTCAGTCATGTTGGTGGCTGACAATAGTGGTTCAATGACGGACATGTGGGTCACACTGTCACTCGTCAATGACCCACATTTGACTGACAATGCCGGGGGGTAGTGGGGTGCGTCATTCAGTTGATAAGTGCATAATTTGTAACGTGATTTGGAAGGGTGAAAGTACGTTGTTGCCGTTAAACACTTTTCAAAAATTTTTACTGAGCGCTTCACCGAAGCCATTATCGGTAGATGGCAGTGTTCGCACTAAGGCGCGGGATTGCGGGAATCCCGCTTTCGTCTTTCAAATCCCGCACATAATTAAATCTAATGCGGGAAAATCCCGCACACCTTCTCTGCTCCTGCACATAAATAAATCATAAGCGGGCAGCTGATGTTCTGAATCCAGCCAAAATTCCAGCGCACTTCTCCGCAGCTGTGATTGTACAGAGAAATTGCAACATTTGATAATACGCACAATAAATTGCAATATAGAATCGTTCCCAAGCAAGCGGATCACAACTCCCAAGCTGAACATTGATTATGGTACTGTAGCAACAAATATCATCGTAATCTAGCCATTCACAGTGCAGCTCTTATATGCTGGCTGCTGGTTGTATAAATTAGAGCGAATCTGATTGGATTGAAATTCAATCACAGTCCCAGGGTTGCAAACGCAACATTGTATCGTGTACAGTACGTTTGGTTGTAGAGCTGTAGTGCACTGTGGAGTCTGACATGTGTAATTGTATTGAATATGTACAGTATGTACTTTCTTCATTTTACGTCGTACATTGCTCTCGTTAATTTCTGATCGTATGTGTATCTCCAATGAAGTTCACTCATATTTTCCACTTCAACTTCAAGTCCACGGATTTATACTCACTCATTCTTCAGAAGGAAAACACCTAGTGACGAATTGGAGCTGTATCGGAGGAGGCTTTGAACTTGGAGAGAAGCACTAACGTTAGTGACACGCATTAACTGCCGTTAACAGCAAGTAGTACCTTTTGCGTGGGGAGTAGTTTTGCGATGGCGACGGAAATCCCGCTCAAGAAAAATTTATGGGAGGGATAAGGTCCCGCCTTGATTTTGAAAATCCCGCACAAAAAAATTTTTAGAGAGGGAAATCCTGCACAGTTTCAATTCCTTAGTGCGAACACTGATAGGTGGTGATTATAATACACTTACGACTATAAACCATTCTGAAAAAGCCCTTGCTAATCCTTCACACCTTTGCTATACTACTATCAGCTCCAAAAATATCCCAAAGATTGCACCATTTTGCATCTGAGCAACCTCAAATTAACAAAAATTTCTCAAAGGGGAGGGCTTCTCCCCCTCCCCTTAGACCCATCCCCTAGGATGACACCTTTATATAGTGACAAAGGAAGGATCCCCACTGCTGTATACAAATGCAGGGTGAATAATGCATTTTACACACCGCCACTGCAGTTAGTAAAAATATCCAGCCAGTAGGAAAAATTAGAATTCACTAAATTATGGACATTTTCCAGCCATGTACGATCAGCTCCAAAAATACCCCAAAGATAGCATCGTTTTGCACCTATGCAGCCGTAAATTAACAAAAATTTCTCAAAGGGGAGGGGGAGGCCCCCACCCCTTAAACCCCTCCCCCAGGATGACGCATTTGTGTAGTGACAAAGGAAGGATCTCCACTGCTGTATACAAAAAAAAAAACGCAGGTTGCATAACAAAGTAACAAAGTGCAATTTAAACGCCTCCACTCAGTTGGAAAAAACATCCAGCCAGTCGGAATTTGGGACATTCACACCCCCAAATATGTAACCCTAGCAACGGGCCTGGTCGGGTCCATGATCTCCGACAATGATCCACGCTGCGAAGCAATGTATCAGCTATTTTGAGACATGATGAAAGAACATCTTGAAGTGATTCCGTGGACTTTGTGTATTTCACCTGACAGATCGTCTATGATGGTCATGTTAACTTTGAAATGATAATTCTTATTAGTGATTTCTGATTTGAAGTAAATATCTTGAATTTTGGGGTTTCGTCCTATACCTGTAACTCTAATTGCCCCTACGAGGGGAATTTAGTTGTGCCCTGTTAAGTTAGTGACCAATAAACGTGACCGTTTCATCCGCTCCTTCTAGTTACTCCTTACTACAGTCACTCTGCCGTATGTGCAAATTTTCAACCATTTGAGCCAAATCAAACTTGGGCTTTAAAATGCGAAAATATGATGTCTTTGGAAAGTTAGGCTAGCCTACACGAACACAATGCTTCCGATCCTTCAGTTAGGCCTACACTTCTTCTTCTTTCAAATACGGTGAGACATCCAGTTAAGAACATTATTACACATATGCGCTGTGAGGTGGGTCAGACCCTCAGAGAATTGATAATAAACTCTACGGGCTTAGGGTGACTAACAGCCCCCTCGATAAGACTTCCAGGGAGATCATTCCAATCCAGAATTGTGTTTGGGATAAAACACAATTCAGTACATCACGGTACATCAGTGGGTAGGCTACTAAAGACTAACATTAATGTTACCTTCTTAATGATTTAAACAACCGCTTTCTTGACAGATTTAGGCAAAATAATCCAAACTCGTTGACGTAAACTTTGAAGTTTTTCTCTCCCACCGAGATGTAACTTCAACACATGACCGGAAACCACATTGGAAAGGATGGCACTTTTCGCTGAGAACTCGGGTGTGCACGAAAAAAAATTGAAGTGTGCAGTGTGAAACAAGATTTCAAATGCACACTTCAAGTGTGCACATGAAAAGTCAAGTGTGGAATAAATAGGCCTAGGCCTACTTGGGAGAAATTTAAACAAAACCCTTGAAGGCGTCCTTAACATCCAGAGTGGAAAGTACTGTATGGGATCGATACCGGATAATAATTTTCAAATAGGCCTCACTCCAGGCCCGTCTGGAAAACATACACATTACGCCGAAGATCTTCAGCATGCAGTAAAGACCTTACACGCCAATTTGATGGCATGATTTTCTTGTCTTTTACATACACACTGTACTTAAAACACAGTACAACATTTTGGCGTGGCGTAAAAATTGAGAAAAGAGGTGAATGGCGTGAAAATTCGGTGTAGCAGATACAAACTTTCCTGGACTGGACTCCAGGGGTCTCAGCCAAGTGATGGCCGGCACTGCATACATCATTCAATCAAGTCATCAACACGTCATGATCACGACTTGTGATCATCCAATAGGCCAAGTCAATATAACATATACCTAGGGTTATACGAGGCAATTGCCCTTGACTTAAAAAATCAGGTGTGCAATGTGAATTTTCAAGTGTGCAATAAAAATCTAGAAAAAAATATCGGGTTTGCAATTGCCATACTTTCCATATTGGACCGGAAAAAGGGAAAAAACTAAAATGAATGTGCCAACGAATGCCTATACTACAACCAGACTGGAATATTTGCAAAGCAAATTGGCCGCAGCTACGAGGCTACGAGGCAAAAAGTAGGCCTACAGTAGGCCTACCTGAAAGCTAATGCAAAACTCACTGCCTGACATGCCTGTATGGTGTCAAGACATGGCCAACATTTGATGGCACAGAGGTCTGTGAATCTGGCCTGTGGCTGCACATCGGACAAGAAATAACAAGCTACTTGCCCGTGCAAAATGCAAACTTTCCAGACTGGTACTATACTGTTAAAATGAGTGAACGCCATAAACAGGGACTGTCGTGAGTTTTTCAGCAGATGGGCAATGACTGCCCGTCTTGGGGTATTACAAGAATCTGATACGGGTGATTCATTGCCCATCTAAAAATTGAGGCTGGCTATTGAAAAATTTGTATTTTTCCAGAAGTTAGAGGTTCTGTACACATTACCAACGTGTCCATGAGTAGAGCTGAGTCTATAGAAGGCGTTGGATGCAACATATGAAATCCTTCACTCCACCCTTAACCAACGTATAAATTCTGACTTTGGATATGTATGAGGGTGGTATGCTGGGGGACGTTTTAATCTGTGAACCCCAAACATGGAACCTTAAACAGGCTTTACTTTGACACCACTACCGGAACTTGAGAGAACATGGTATATAATAATGTTATAATAACATTTGGGAACAGTGAACTTAAGCACATTGAAACGTGGATGCAAATGTTGTGAAACCATCATTTTACAGCACATCAAACTGTTGCAATGGTTTGAAATTGTTTCAAAAGTTGAATTAAGGGCAATTCCATGGTAATGCTGTGACGCTTTGGAAGCAAAATTCACATTTCAAGTGTAAATAACAGGGAGACCTTTAATGTTGGGAACAAACTTTTATTACATTTCTACTACTACTATCACAAAGTTAATCTGGAAAATTATTTTTCTTCAAAAAGTGCACTTAGGCTAGTATGAAAATATGAATATGAATGACTGTGGTAACGCTGTGACGCTGAAAAGGACATGCATTTTCTGGCCACTCGCAAAGGGTTAAAACCCATTAACTGTGAAGTTAATGTACTTTTTACAGTTTCTTCACATTAAATACATTTTGTAGACTGTTATCTACAACAGTATAGTGAAATATAAAATAAAAAATTATGATTATGGTAGATATGATAAGATATAAAAAAAGTCTGGTAACACTGTGATGGTAATGCCTTGACCAAAGCCTTACTATATGGGAAACTCTTGTTAAAAAAATTAAGTTAATAAGCTGATGGGAAATGGTGATGTTGATAGTCAGAATGTTTGTAATTCATCTAGATATGAGTAATTTAGATATTTTAAGAAATATTTGCATACAAATTTAGTCTTTCTCTATATTTCTCTGCATTAGACTGCTTGACCATTTTGGATTGTAACGGTGGTGTATTAATATACTGTACTGTATTGTATGTGTGATTGATTGTCCTGCTGCTATGCTAGTTGCAGATTTTCTTCCATGATCCAAATCTTTATAAATTTGCTTCTCATGCTCAATAGTGTACCATGGATTCACTTTATGTTATATAAACAGGAAATACTGTTGCTAGTCACATCAGAGCTTAACTGAAACAATCTAGCAGACCATCATAGCTTCTGAGCATAATAGGCAGATTACCATAACAAAAAAGGGTCCATTGGTGCATTTCCTGCTTTTACCATCATAGAAGGGGGCCCAGAAAGTTGACAAAAAATCATCATACAGTAGGATGCTGTTACTTAAGTACCAGCAACCACAGTGACTATAATTGTCAGTCACCATACAGTAAATAGATGCTGGTCACTGCGTTATTGTCACGGCGTTACCAAAAAATCAACACCATGACATATTTCTAATTGGTATAATTAATTAACAATGAGAGATATTATAACT
The DNA here is from genome assembly GCA_029531755.1 of Holothuria leucospilota. NCBI lineage: Eukaryota > Metazoa > Echinodermata > Holothuroidea > Aspidochirotida > Holothuriidae > Holothuria > Holothuria leucospilota. Next base: position 23,029,150 of record CM055962.1, on the reverse strand, counting down.
TTAGTGCATGGAAGTTGTAGGCCTGGGTAGGTGTGATTTGCATTATAAAAAAATATTCCACTCCAATTTGTGTATCTTACACAAAATTAAAAATTGTCATATTTAGGGTAACGCCGTGACATAATGAGACCACTTTAATTAGTTGCTCGTTAGTGTGGAAGACATTGCTGAAATCATAATTTGATTTCATCTGTGGTAAATATATGAAAATAACTCCACATGTGATAGAGTATGAATTAAAACAAAAATCTCATTGCAGTTGTTGCTAGAAAGCTTTTTATTATGCCATACAGTATTTTGTGAAAATATTGACACTTTGATTTAGAACTGCTAATTAATTATGCATGAAAAAGAGTGAATTTTGCTAATTTTTTGGAAACAAATATTTTTATTGGAAAATTCAAACTTTTAGCTTCAGTCTGATACCAAGTTTACTGATATTGGAGAATTTTTAGAATTTGGTGGTCATGTCCACTTTTGCATGGAATTGCCCTTAAAAGTGTATTAACTTCATGCAAACTTACAGACTAATTAAAATCATTACACATCGTTAAATTCTCCTAGCATTGCTTCAGTGGCCTATTTGGACTCGGCCATTTATATTGTAGGGGGATTTACCTTTACAACAACAAAAAAAGACAAGCATAAAAAGACAAAAAAGACAAGCATATACTACTTCTTTAAAACTTGTAATAATTATAAAAAAAACGAGATCATTGGGAATTTTCAAGATTTTTCCTTCCACATTCGGACCGTCCACAGCTTGCCATGAATATTACGACATGGCATGCAGGGCTGGAAAAATGTTTATTTCCCAGGAAGGGAGTAAAATTTTCCACAATTCTTTCTGTATTTTTATGTACAAAAAAGTGAAATTTCCCTTCAAATTCCAATATTGCCCTTCATATGCCCAAATTTCCTGGGAAGGAACCTCCCAGCTTCCCAACTTTTTCCACCCATGCTGGCACAAGGCATTTATATCGAGTGGACAGTGCTACTGACTGTACAGACGGCAGGGTGGATGTTGACAGCAAACATGGTAAGCAGTGAGCCAGCCAGCTTTTTGCTGGCGTGCAAGCCGACAACACTAGCTGAACGAGCACTGACATCGACGCCTGTATAAAGTCTGCACTGCTAGTGTGATTTCAGGCTGTTAATATTTGATTAGAAACACTTACAAGACAATGTTCCTAGGTGCTTTCATGTCATGAAATTTTGAGATGAAAAAAATAATTAATGCCTGAGTGCTAGATGTCATGAAGACGGGCAGAACATCGCAGAGAACAAAATAAAGACAGGCAATTCGTAGCCCTTTTAATATGACTGTTTTGCTCCTAAGACAGGCGTTTAGGCGGGCACAGGTGATCACCCAGCTTATAATGTAGTCCCTGGCCATACAGCACCACCGAATGCCAATTGACTTGCATTGAAATAATGAATGCCAATAGACATAGTGATTAACTCAGATACAGAAGCCTATAAAAAGCATGAGGCCTTTCAAGGGACTGTACAGTAGAGATTAACGAAGAGATCATGTATCAAGCTTAAATGTAGAGTGTAAAGTAGGCCTATGATGTGAATGGTGTTATGCCTTGCTAGAGCCTGGAGAGGACATAGGGAGGGAGTGTACGAATGCCAATATATAGCCTGTGCGATTGCCAAAGCATGATTGCCAACGTTCCTACCTGAATTCTATAGTATCATTCGATTCCTGTGTCAAATTCCAATGAGCGAATGCCAATGAGCAAATAACAATATTGCCAATGCAAGCATGGATGCCAATTGTGCCTACCTGAAAGGTATTGCCCAATTTCCGCATTGAACTCAGATGGGCAAATGCCAATGTATACATGAATGTCAAACCGTGAATGCCAATGTTCCTATGAGAATGCTATATTGCCCAATTTTGGCGTTGACTTCAGATGGGCAAATGCCAAAGCATAAAATACCAATGTGCCTACCTGAATGATATTGTCCAATCTCCATTTCAAATGCCAGTGAGAGAATGCCACTTTAAACGGTAGTGTGAGTCACATTTTTAATTTAGAGGGCCCCATGCCACTTTTCACTTGCCACTGCATTGGCAAAGTAGGAACAGAGAGGCTGTGCTGAATGCATGCATTTACTGCTTTCTCCGTATCATTATTTACATGATGTCCTTTTTCGACTTCCATATATGTAAGATGTCCATAAAACAAACAAATTGGCATTTACTCGTTTTCTACTTAGTTTATAGGGCATGCCAGTGGCATTTGTTTCAGTATGCCCCCCGGAAAAAGCAGACCGTTGACATGGGTAACAAATGTGCAGTATTACCCGCACAAGTGTACTGCTGTACTGGTTTTCAGTTACAGTAATTGTCTCATATGCCATATATAGAAACGAACCCTAATTGTGCACACCAGTCGATACAATGACACCATGAAGCAAACTGTGTATGCCCTTGCTGTGCAATAACTTAGGCGTGCAGCGCACAGTACTCTATGCATAACAAGGCATCCTAAAGTAGGCAAATTCTTGCCATACTGCTTGACCTCCAACTCAATACAAGATCATGTGTGCAGCTGAGATTTTGAAAGAACTGTCCGTTGACTTTACATTACAAGCAGATTTTTCAAGCTAAAATTGACTATTTTTTAGAATTCTTTTTAGAAGATACTTGAGTGTGAGGTAAATGTGGTGCTGTAGTTTGATCATCTGTGTAAAGTTTGGTGAGTAAAGGTTACTTTTTCAGGATGTGAGGACTGGGTACCCTTGTGGACTGGCAAAGGAGATGAAATTTTGAGTGTGCAGGGAAAGGGACCAGAAATGGAGTGTATACTGTAGCATAGGAACGTAATGGTGGGTCCTGTGCAAGGGCTTGTTCATTAATCCTTTCCACATAAGTTTTACATTCCTGGTACAACTCTGGTCATTCTGCATTGCACTTATTCTAATAGATTAATATCATTTTTAAATATGGCTTCCAAATCTGCATGCAAATGGGACCTTACAAGAGATTTGTTTGGATTTAAAACAACCTTGCAATCTTTGCCACTCTCAAAATGCCATATGACTTGTCATGATGGTGAGATACAGTAGTTCATCTGACCAAGACAACATACTGCTGGTAGGCAGTCGACATAGTGAGTCAATTCATCTTACCAAGTTGACACCTGGACTTAGGAAGTCAACATGGTGAGATATTAACCTGTATTAGAAGACATCGGAATTTCGTTTGCCAACAGAGTGAGATAATTTGTATGTCCAAGACGAGCTACCAATTTTACAGAAAGTTGACATGGTAAGCAAATTTATTTGACCAAGACGGCATCTGAATTTAGGAAGTCAACACAGTAACATAATTTATCTCACCATGTCAAAATCCTCATTTAGGAAGTTGACATGGTCAGGTAAATTTAATATCTGGCTAAGTTGATATGCTTCATTTATGACGTTGACATGATGAGATAATTTACCTGACCTTGTCGACATCATAACTTAGGAAGTTGACATAGTGAGATATTTTAGAACAAGTTTATGAAACTCCGTTTGGGTGATATATTGTTAGTTTACGATCACAAGCATGATCAAAAGTGGTGTGTAGCCTGTGGCCCCATCAAACTTTTCAAGGTAGGAGGCATAATTTTCTTCTGGATGGGCACACCAACATGTAGGATTTAGCAGTGTCCAAGGCACTGTAGCAGCGAGAAGCACCCCCAATGGGTGTATGGTCCAGGGCCCTAGATGCCAACCAGGGACAACACCCAGGTGTTAGACCAGGGAGCAAAATCCTCAGAAGGTATGGGTAATTTACAAAATTGTGAGTGAAGTATTTGACTATCATCAAATGCATACTTAGCAGACCATAAAAACCACAGTTTTACAATTTTTGGTAGCCTATAGTTGAGAAAAAGTTGAGCACTGTGGTATATTAAGATAGTACCTTTATGCAAGCAATAAACAGACAAATCAGTAAATTAGTGCTCTTCATTCTTCTAGGAGACTAAAGACAAGGAAATCAATAAAATATTTACAAAATTGGCAGTCCAACATAATTCCAACTCGTATGCCTATATCTCGGAAAAGTTGAATATTTAAGAAGGTGTCATAATGGATTTACAACCTTGGATATGTGTTCAACAAGATTTGATCACTCACAAAATGGCACAGCAAAATTTATTTTTCAACCCCATGTCCACTTTTTCATGGAAGGCTACGTGCTGTTGTCAGTGGCAAAATATGTTCACAGACAAGTATCCTGTGTGTGACTCGTTCCTTATGCATACGAATTAGGTACGTAGACCTACAATGCTTTTGGAAGTTTGCCAGTACAGCTCACATAGTATGCATCATAAGTATGTACATACACACGTACTGTACGTGTGTTAGTGTACAATGCCAAACTATATAGACTAGTAGCATGATGTCAGTCATCTAGGAGATTTCCAAGTTTGTTCATGACAATTAAGTATAAAGAGATCTTCACAGTGGCTTTTGTCACTTTTTAATAAATGGTGGATATTTACACAAGTTTGCATGCATAAATATGTGAAATGCATTAAATCTACATCCTGCCAAAAGCATTATTGACGTATATTATAGATAAGAACCCTGTCACCCACAGGATATCTCTATGTAAACATGCTTTGCCATGGACCGCAGTACTTACATAGCCTGATTTTTGGCTTCAGTTCGCATCTTTTTGAAAATGTTTGCCAGGGTAAAAAGTATCTGCAGGTGTAACATGTGAAAGAGAGTTGATGGAAAAGTTTGGTGAAAAAATATTGTTATTTTAGAGCGTGGAGGTCCCCGCACATCATGCCCGGGGAATGTGAAAAATTGGTACACTCTGCACAAGGACTGAGTTGGGATTATCACACTATGTAGACACTAGTATTGTAGCCCCATCTGTTTCACAGTTCCTGAATTACTTTCACTGGAAAAATAGAATACATCCAAAATACTGGTTCTGGCTGGAACTATCATGTGGGGACTTTTTGATTCCTTGCCAAAGGCAAAAGGAATCAATACAGTCATGATGCTGTGTGTATATGTGTGTGTGTTTGTGATGCTTGGCTTGTAAACAAGATATCCCTAGATAGGAATGGTGGATCATACTTTTCATACTTCGTATATAGACTTATCATATAGAGAGGAAGAAGCCTGTTGTTTTGCTGGCGGTCAGAGGTCATATCAGGTCAACAAATGTCAAAAACCAAAAATCTTTTAAACACAATACCTCAAGGTGGAAAGCATGGATTCTTTCCATACTTGATATGTTTTTGGTAGAGGGCAAAGGTTATCTGAGGTCAGGGAAGGTAAATTTTCAAAAACCTTGGCAATTGCTTGTAAACATGATATCTCAAGATAGAATAATGGATACATTTCATACTTGGCATACAGACTTATCTTATAAAGAGGAAGAACCCTATTGTTTTTTGGTGAAGGTCAGCGGTCATGTCAGGTCACCAGAGGTCAAAAATCTTGGAAACATGATATCTCAAAGTAGGAAGTATCCATGGATACTTTCCATTCTTGGCATGTGAATGCATAATAGTCAGAAAATGAACCCTGTTGTTTGGTACAGTATCTGAGGGTAAGGGTTATCTGAGGTCACTGAAGGTAAAACTTCAAAAACCTTGGAACTTACTTGAAACACTAAAACAATATCCCAAGACAGGAATGATGGATACTTTCCATACTTGATGTATGGATTTATCATAAAGAGGAAGAATCTTATTGTTTTTGATGGAGATCACAGGTCATGTCAGGTCAGCAGAGGTCAAAAATAAAAACCATGTAAACAGGATATCTTAAAGGCAATAGGCAGTCGCCCCAAAATTTTCTTTGAAAAATCAGCAAACTCTTGCAAATCTCCTCATATTGCATTACAAGCACCTCTGAAGATGTTTTGAACGTAACTATTACAAACAATAGGTGAAGCAAGGTGAAATTCTCCTTGAATTCAACAATTCACTAACAAAAATATTGTCACATGATCAAAATAGGCCAATCATGAACTAGAGTGACAGGATACACTCACTCTGTTTGGGGTGACTGCCTACTGCCTTTAAGATGGGAAGCACGGATGCTCTTCATACCTGGCATCATGTAGATGCTTTATAGTCAGAACATGCCCCCTATTGTTTTTGGTAGAGGTCAAAGGTCATGTGAGGTTATCAGAGGACAAAAACTGAAACCCTTGTAAATGTGATATCTCAAGATGGGAATTATGGGTACTTCCTATACATGGTATACAAATTTATCATATTAAGAGGAAGAATACAATAGTTTTTGGTGGAGGATGGAGGTCATGTGAGGTCACCAGAGGTCAAAAACTGAACCCCTTTTAAACACAATATTCCAACATTATAGAAAGCATGTATACTTTTCATACTTGGTTTGTGGATGTGTTATATTCAGAAGATGAACCCTGTTCTTTTTGATAGAGGTCAAAGGGTACACGAGGGCACTGGAGCTGAAACAGCAGAACTTTGGAAACTTGCTAGTAACTGCAGTACTGTAGCTCAAGATGCAAAGATTGATACACTTTGATTTCCTTTTGGCAAGGAGTTAAAGCCTTCGGGCTTTCTTGTTTTAAGTTACGGCCAGTTCAGGTTCCCCCGGAACTAAAAATTCAGTTCCGATGCACCCGTCTTTTCCAAGAACCACACATGAATATGTACTGTACATGTTCATGTGTGGTGAGCATACAGTGTGTTGAGCATACAGTACTGTACAGTACAGTACTGTATGCTCATATTTCAACATGTGTTTAGCCAGACCATTATGATAATTGTACTGGCACATTATTTACAAAACTTGCCTTTAACCTACTTGTAGGGAGTTTTGATTACCAGTAGAAAATGCCCCATTCAGTCAGTTAGGAATGCACAGGAAATGGACCCTACATGCTTCAGAAAAGCTAAAAAAAATTGTGGATGCCTTTGCAATTTGAGTTTTCACATGATAGGAAAACGTTGACTCTGTAGGGGCAACTTTAATATTGACATTATGCCCTTTGAACCAAAGTCCCCCTCCTTTAAGAAAAAAAAATAATTTGAAAGGGGGGGGGGATTTCTCCCTCAAATTCCAAGACCAGCTTTAGTGCCAACACTGGCTTTAAACCTCAACCAAAACTGACCACAGAGTTTCATTCCTGTCTACATGATATGATATAATGAGTTCCAGTCAAAAAAGGGAAGTGAAGAAAGTCGGCAGTTTGCACATGCAGAGCATAAAACTCAGTGTGGATAAAAAAGAATGGGCTTTAGGCCTCAGATATCATTTTATAGTGTACACATTATTTTAATTTATAGCAATAAATATTCTGAAGTGTTTTTAGTAACAATGGTTGAATGTATTCACAAGTTTATTGCTTCATGTAATTCTGTTACCATGGCCATGTAATTCCATTACCGACAAAAATGTTGACATCATATCATGCTATCAAGAGAAAATGAAAAATGGTGGTATGGTATTAAAACACCATGATGTTATCTACACACTACATGATTGTATTCACTTTACTAAACCTTCCATATGATACCCACATCACCCCAGTGTAACACAAGGTAATTTATATTTTTATTACAGGCAATATAGAACAAAAAATGGGAAAATTATATGGTAATTAATTCTGTTTCCATGGAGTTGCCCATTATACTGTAGAACTGTAGCAGCTGTGTAACATTTGACCATTTGTTTTTTAATATACTTACAGTTATTAATGATAATAGCTTAGCTGTGTGAATATTTGCATCATAAAGACAAATTTTATTAAGGCCTTACAGACTACATGCCAATGTTAATTTTATTTTTTCAAGGAAAACTGGTGAGACAGTACTATTGACCTCTCTCGTATGGTCCACATACAGCTGGGGTACAGTAGGTTAAACTGTTTAGTATACTCAGAAGCAAAACTAAAGGTTTCATTTCTCTCAGTTAAACTTTTTAGATGTACAGTTAATGCTGCCCTCTGTAAAGTTACTGCTGCCCTTTGTGATTTAAATGTATCTGCATAGTTTTTCATTCTGAGCCTTCTGTTAACTCTTTCTATGGGTGGATGAAACATCAAGCAAGTTTTGTACACAAAACTTTGACATTTTAAAATATGTTATGATATTTTCAGAAGCAGACACCCAAGATTTTTGATAATCAAGATGTTATTGACTTACGTTTACTTCATTTTATAAACTTATTTTGCACCCTGTTTTAGATTAAAGTGACTACACTATGTTGAAACTTTGACCTTGGGGAAAATGGATGAAATTTTTGATGTCTGTCTGGAAGAGGTTGCCCTGGAAGGCTTAGATGGTAAGTAGATTGTTAATACAGTCATATTTAAAACAACATGGATCTCCTTTAACAAACTAGTGGCTTTAGGAAGAGTTCAGTACAATTTACAAGTGAGGGACCAATGTAAAGAGATTGTAAAATTGGCGCATTGCTGCATTAGAAAGAATGTTGTGTTGAGTGTGGGGAGGTGGAAGTGACATTACCATTTGTTAGTGATGTTACAGTACCCAGGTATGTTGTGTTGCCACAGCATTAAAGTGGACCTAAAGTCTAAAAATTCAAAAATATATATTTTAAAGGTTACAAAATTAATCTTATTGGTCCAACTCCCATTGTCATAGCTTATTCCATTGCTGAGATATTAAATGTTAAAATTTATTCACTCAAATCCAAACAGTTCATTGCGCAATAATTTTTGACATTCTTGTTGTACAACTCACATTAAATGCTTTGTTTTCTTTTAAAATTAAAAATGTTTATATGACCTTGACCGCTTCCTGTTTTCTTGCATTACATGCTGTACAGAGAGGGCTTATATAGTCAAGTCACCCCAAAGCAGTAAGAACGCGATCACATTTTGGCACAAGGTGTGGTGGTTTTCAGAAAAACAAAGAAATACAAAGATTGTAATTTGAGTAGTACAACAATGACATCACAAATTATTGCGCAATCTACCTTTTTAAATCGAGTGAATAAACTTCAACATTTTATATCTCAGCTTAAGAAAGTCCTGTGAAGATGGGAATTGGACCATTGGAATTCAGTTTTCATGCTCTGTAATATATATTTTTGAATTTTCAGACTTTAGGTACACTTTAAAGACAGACTGTCATCACCCCAAAGTATATTTTTAGTGTATGTATATCAAAATTCTCAGTTGGTGACTGCTGTTTGATTGACATCAAAGTTTGAAAATTTGAAAGATGCAGAGTAGCTCACATTCCACACAAGGCAGAGAGAGTACTTTTATTACATTTTATAGCCTTGTGTGCTCACCAGGACATGGCCTTAAGCAATAAAACAGGTTTATTCCTGCACAAGGAAGAGCCTCATACAGTTATGGGAGGAGCTAGAAGATGCATAGTTGGGAGAATTGGAACTGTCTGGGATCATGAAAATTCCCCTTTAAGTAAGTAGAAACAAACCTTAGAAGGCAGACTGAATTCAAGTGGAAGCCTGGAGACTGCTCTATCCATAGTACCCTTTGGCAGGTAACCTGACTCACCTTCAGTGTTGCACCCCCTGACAGGGAGTTGAGTATCGGCTCCACTTTTGTTGAAATTACGACTCCTGGGTAATTTTCAGTGCTGTTAAGAATTGGCATAAAAATCACATTTTGGGAGTTCAAATTTGTGTCACTTTGCAGGTTGTGATGAAATATTTTTACAGAACTGACCTTTTTGATATTATTATACCATGTACAGCCCCCTACTCTAGCTCAATAGCTCATTAGTCTTACATTGAACATTTGGTACACACAGTTCCATTGAATATCACTTACTGTAGGACCAATGGTTGTTGTACCAGTAGCTATAGTCCAGGATGTTCTTGGATATTTTGCGTGAATCATGCACTCTAGAGTGGTAAAACCATGGAGTTATACAAGCAAAATAAAAAATCCAGCGCTCAGCTTAATTTCACCCCTGGTGGAAATGGCTACAGTACCATAAAGTGGGTGAATGCCATTTTAAAGAATGTTAGTTCTCATTTGCTGTTTACGGTGATACTTCTTCAGGAATGTGCACTTAATAGTTGGTTTTTTTTTCTATATTTTTCTTCATAATTTTGTTTATATATAATTTCCTTATCAGGTATTACTTTGAATGCCTTTTGGATGAGACTTGAAAACAGAGAACCCAAGTTTAGCCTCAAACTTGATGTATTTGCTAAGACTGCCATCTGGAAGAGACTAAGTACATCAGTTGATGTTGAATTCTTTAAGCTGCCTGCACCCAGAGACTTGCCTACTCTCCCAACAGAAATTCGCAAGCAAGATACAGTGACGGGCATTATACTCGTCACAAAACCTGCTGTAAGTTTTACTGTCATAATTGATGTGCTTGTTATGTAAATAAGTTCCAAGCAAATTTGCTTGCAAAATATTGAAACCCTGTAAAAGCAGCAGTTGCTCACCAGGTGTGTAGACTTGAAGCAATATAAATCTGGGTTTGTTGGGTTGCCTAATGATGGGAGCGGTTTGCACCATACTGAAGATAACTGTAGATTTAAATATGCAAAGGAGTTATCTACTTCTTAATTTTACGTAATGAGTTGTTTCGAAAAGTGGTGATATGAAGCAAATAAAAAGTTTTGTTGCAAGGTCAATGTTCTTGTGAACTCAAAAGTACTGTTTGGAGAGTGTTCTTAACAGTATAGTACTACTAGTGCACTGATTATACAATACAAGATATGCTTACAAAGTTTGTCCAATCGAAAACTGTTCTTGTGAGACCATTCTTGCTGAAGGCCTTCCCCATGTAAGAGCAGCCTCCTCATGCTCTAGTTGATTTATCAAGAATTTAGCTGAATTTAAAGCTCTACCTGTATCGCTGAAAGTACTCTCTGTTATAACCAAAATTGCTTTGACAGGAGTTCTTGACTGGGTTGAATGTACACAGTCTTGCCTGTGAGAGAACATACTTTTCAACCTGTGAAAAAGGTAAAACAAGAATACAATCCCTTTGATATAGGAATTTTTGGATGAGGGCTTTCTATTGCTCTGTTCTAACAACTTTACCAGGTACTGTAAATATCACAGGAAGGTGAGGGTTACATATTTAAATAAGGAAGGAAGGAATTTAGTGTGGGTGCTTGTGTTGTAGATTCCCAAACTGGGAATATGCCTTGGATCCCTTTGATCATGTTGTTAAAAAATAAATGAATAGAGTGATCCTGAAATTTTTGAAAAGTTTTATTGACTTTAGTACCACCAGGTAAAATGCAAAAATAAACCTCACTATCTTTAGCCTAATGAATGTCAGTCCCATTGGTGGACTGGCCCTTGAATAGGAGTCAGAACTGTCACATGACTAGGAAAAATTGATTTGAAAACCTGGTTCAATATTGTAATAATAGAAAAACCAAAGTACTGTATGTGTAGTTACAGAACCACTTTCATGTGTTAAAACCTCATATGTGGCATTTCTTTAGGTAAGCAATTATATTTAGGGTTTGCCATTTATCGAAATACACATCATTTAGGGTTTGCCATTTATCAAAAAAAAAAACAAAAAAACAACAGGTTGTGTGGAAAGGGTTTTTTGAGGGAGGACAGGAAGGGTACTGACGGCTGAAATGACTTTAAATTACAGTATTAAATGTGCTCCATTTGCATGGTTGAATCAGGGAGAGTGGTGCCTTCCCGGTTGATTTGAGTATTATCAGAGTGCAGTATTCCCGCCCTGTGTCTTTGTGGTACATATGATGGAAATTATAAGCTCTACGTTGTTGTTGATATTTCCAACAAAAGTAAACTATTAAAAATTGATGTGCCCATGCCATCTAAGAATGTAAATTGACCCAAATATTTTTCAGATTGTGAAATAGAGCCAGTAGACATTTCAGCTGAAATGGGGTCTGGAGGTAGGGAAGGGGAGTGGATTCTCATAGGAGGGATTGCATAGGGGGCTGTGCTGGGATGGCAGTTGGCTGTATATGAAAACTCTTGCACTGGTCATATACAATCATGTCATTCAACTTTTTTTGTCACAAATTAGTTTCTGGTTTGATGCTGGAAGCAGCATCATAACCTTCGCATTCTAGTTGGTAAGTGTGTGTGACATCATAGCTCAAGGACAAACAAACTCATAGAAAGGAAGGTCTATTAAATTGGCACCATGTTGGAAGGGTATCTTGGCTTAATAGTCTGAAGTGGTGCTCCCTATTGCTTTGTTACCATTTTATGTATTAATGGAAGGTGGGGCTAAATATAATAGTTTGAAAATGACAATCTACTTCGCCCCTCATTACCTCCTATTTTCACATGCAAGCACAAGGTGACTAGTTTGGGCACCCTCTGCCAAGGGGCACCCAATAGCACTTCGCCCCTCATTACCTCCTATTTTCACATGCAAGCTCAAGATGACTAGTTTGGGCACCCTCTGCCAAGGGGCGCCCAATAGCACTGTGCTATTAAAGCTTGCCACTGACTTACTATGGGTATTAAGTAGGGATTACATGTGTAAATAGAAGGAAAGTATAGAGGGTGGTAGATTCCCAAAGCAGGGTGTTTTGGGGAATTTTTCCCTGTTGTTATGTCTGATTTGCTTGATCTTTTACACAAGTTTGTAAATTTAAGTATTAGCTACAGAAGCTACTCTTTTATGTTTTAACTTAAATGATCTTCCTTAATGTTCATGAGTGGGTAGAGCAATGTATTTGATGGTCCAAAAAGTTACCCATACACGAAGGTCTGCCAGGCATTGTGAATGATAGATCTGTTGGCCATTGTCTGAAGTTCCTGTGGTATATTGCATTTGTCAATATCATGCATATTAATGAATGGGCCCTTGTTCCAAAAAAATGTCTGAAAATGGCCCCTATATTCCCAAAATATTCTGCCTAAATTCCATGTAATTTCCCAAATTCCCAAGATATTTCATCCAATTCTCAAGTTCCCTAGCCAAGTCATAAAGTGCCTTGAAAGGGCTTAGCAAAATTGCCAAGGGCCGTCACCACTGGTGTGCATATGTAATTGTTGTCACTGATAACCATCATCATCATCAGCATCATCATCATCATTATCATCATCATCACCATCACTACCACCACCACCACCTCCACCACCACCACCAACAACAACACCAACACCAACACCAACCCCACCACCATAATAAATTAGGCTTATATAGCACATGTCAGTTCCAAGTTACTGCTCAAGGCACTTAACATGGAAACAAAAAAGTTCACTAAGTATAAGCAGTATTGAACAAATGAGTCTTAGGACAAACTCTTAAAAACACAGAGCTTCGAGCAAGCTCGTAAGTTATCTAGTTACCTGTTCCATAAAGACGATGTGCAGTACTGAAAAATTCTACAGTCATAGGTTTTCAGGGGTAGTTTTGATAGAGTTAAACATGATTTGCAAGAGGATCAAAGTGGGTGAGATGGAATATAAGGCAAAAGAAGTTGTGATAGCTCTCCCAGGAAATGAGCCAGAAAGGCAAGCAGTAGTAACTTTTACTGAATTCTAAAGCTGATTGGGAGCCAGTGGAGTTCCTTTAGAGTTGGAGTAATATGGCAATTTCTCCCTTTCCTTTTTACAATATTAGCTGCAGTGTGTTGTACAGTATCTTCTGGAGTTCCTGAATTGCTGGTTCTGGGAGGCCAGATAGAAGGGAATTAAGAAAATCAAGCCTTGAAGGGATAAAGGCACGCACTAGTATTTCACAGGTCTCATTATCAAGGTACTTCCTCAGTCGACTGGTATTCCTCAGTTGCCAATTTGCAGAATGACAAAGATTTGTTACATGATGATCAAGAGTCATAGTCTGGTCAAAATAAGCTCCTAAATTTCTCACTGTTGAAGAAATGTGAATTGGTTCTCCACCAACATTAAGTGTAGGGAAAGTGGGTGCGACATCTGAAAAGCGTGATTGGAAAACAATAAATTCAGTTTTTTCTCAGTTATAATTCAGTTGATTGGTTGTAAGCCAGATGTTAACAGCATTATTACAGGTTTCCATTTTGTGGAAAGCAAATGGCACAGAATCCCTATCAAAAGCTAACAGAAGTTGAGTATCATCTGTGTAATGATGGAAATAAACATCATGACTGCCAATAACATCACTTAAATCAGCAAGGTATTAGGAAAATAGAACAGGTCCAAGTACAGAGCCCTGTGGAACACCTGTAGTTAAAGGATGTCGAGATGAGAGAGCATTTTCAATCTTAGCATGCTAAAAACGCAAGTAATGTAAAATTTAAACCATGACAAAAGATACATTAATTACAAGTAGGAAACCGTAGTGTTGTACTGTATGTAATATTCTTAATCAAAATCCTGTTTTTGTGATTGATATCATTCCATTCTAAAAATTCATGTTTGCACTGAATCATTTTAAACTAGTTGCTCTTTAACATTTAGTTCTCAATCTACAGTAAATATTACTGTCAGGGGAGAGTGATGTATATACTTGGAACAGCATTCTACAAAACAGTGACAGGCTGCTGTACACTAGGAGTTAGACTTAAGATAGTCACTTACATGCAAGTAACCCATATTTTTTGCAAATTGTCACCAATCCCTTATTTTGTCCTTTAACTCAATATAATTTTAATAAATTACAGTTGTATGAGAAGAGAAGTAGAGGATAGAACAAGACCAGTGTTACGGCTTGTGGTCGCAAGTCAAACCAATAACAGCGAAAGATCACAGAAGAACGAGATTAAAATTCAACAACTTAATGATTATTTACAATCTCCCTATCTTACTTAAATTTACAATAATTAATTAGATTTACTCACAATCCTTTACTTAATGTTATTCTGGTCTGGTTCAAGGGCTGGTAGTGCATGCACGTCGACGATGGTACAGTAGTAGACCTGCAGCGTGCTGTAGTGTAGGAACTGGTTCCACGAGCGAATAATGACAAGGCTAGGTAGGCGATGGATGACAACAACCTCAATACACAGCGTAGAAACGGCGTAAGGCAATTTATCACAAGTGTGTAGTGTCAGTGGCTGGCTTCAGGTGACTTCTCAACAAACAGTGTCTGGTCAGTATTATGATGTCTCTCTCCCACAACAATTGTTGAACTGCCTTTTATATGCTAGGCTTTTAATCGAGAACTATCCAGAATTTAACAGAAACTTCTAGTGTACACAGTCGAGCAATTACGAGAACGTTCCTTAATCTAGAAACTTCCAGAGCACACAGTCGAGCAATTACGAGAATGTTCCTTGTATGCACAGTAGTTGTAAACAATTGCAGTTTCTTAGAAGTGTCGCAGTACGTAAACAGTTCCTTCGAGAAAATTCTAGAAAGGCTGCGTTGAAGTTGAATTCTCTGGAGCTTTCCATTCGCTCGTCGATGGATTCAGTCCGGTGTTCCTGACGGGTCGTCTTTTAACACTCCCCCCCTTGAAAAAGTTTTGGACGTCTCGGACAAAACTTAAGTTACAATATTTACAATGTATAACTTTACAGTAATAACTATAGTATGTACAGCATGTAGTCCAATATTCAATGGAAGGTATAATCATAACATACAACTTGTCTTGCAAGGTGATGATAAATGCATACAGTAACATCATCAATACACATTGTGCCATAGTTAACACAAAATTTCAAAACTTACAGTGATATTGTCAACATACTGCATCAAATCAAATTCTTGACAAAGAGTCTGGTACAACATTGTCTTTCCCTTTAATGTGCTTAATATCTACATTATACGATTGCAGAAATAAACTCCACCTCATCAATCTTTGATTCTTATTCTTCATCTTAGATAAAAATGTCAAAGGGTTATGATCAGTGTATACAGTGATAGGGAAACTAGTAGTTCCCAAATAAACATCAAAGTGTTGAAGACCAAGTATCAAAGCTAATGTTTCTTTTTCAATTGTTGAATAATTTTTCTGGTGTTTGTGAAATTTCTTAGAGTAATAACAAACAGGGTGATCAACACCATGCTCATCAGCTTGAAGCAAAACTGCTCCTATGCCATTGTCACTGGCATCTACTGCCAACTTAAATTGTTTTTCAAAATCTGGAGCAATCAACACTGGTGAACTCATTAGTGCATTTTTCAATGATTCAAATGCTGCTTGGCAATCATCTGTCCAATCAAACTTTTCATTTTTCTTTAACAATTTTGTCAGCGGTGCAGCAATGTCAGAGAAATTCGGACAAAAACGTCTGTAGTAACCAGCCATGCCTAGGAAGCACATGAGCTGCCTTTTATCAGTTGGGGCAGGGAATTTGTCAATGCCCTCAACTTTGGCCTTAATTGGTCTAACTTTACCCTGACCAACCACATGCCCTAAGTACACCACATGGGCACAAGCAATCTCACTTTTGACGAAATTGACAGTCAAATTAGCTTTGGCAAGCTTGTCAAATAATGCCTTAACATGTTGTACATGTTCATCCCATGAGTTGCTGTACACAATAAGGTCATCAACATATACTTCACAATTTTCTAAGTCTGACGTAAGGTTATTTACTAAGTGTTGAAAGGTCATCGGTGAATTTTTCATACCAAACGGCATAACCTTATACTGAAATAACCCATCTGGCGTCACAAATGCAGAGATTTTCCGAGCCCTCTCAGTGAGTGGTATCTCCCAGTACCCCTTTAGTAAGTCAAACTTTGATACACACGTAGCTTTCCCAATCCTATCAATACAATCATCGATACGGGGTATCGGATAGGAATCCGTTCTTGTGACCGCATTCACCTTTCCGTAATCGGTACAAAATCTGTACCAACCGTCTGGCTTGGGGACCAATATACAAAGGGAAGACCATTCACTATTACTAGGTTCTATAATGTCATGGTCTAACATACACCGAACCTCATCCCTGAGATGTTGTCGTTTTCGAGGGTTAACTCGGTAAGGATGCTGCTTGATTGGTGTGGCATCCTCCACATCAACATCATGTTCAATCAAATTTGTCCTAGTAGGATCATCTGAGAACAAGCATGCATATTCATAGATTAATGATTTCATTTCTGACTTTTCTTTGTGATCCAGATGACTTAATTTCTGGTCAAGATTTTTCAACACATCAGAATTTTGTAACTTAATACACATGTCAGGAACATTATTAGCCTTGATCTCATCATTACTGAGTTCATGATCAGCATTGATAATACACACTTGATCACCTGTATCATTAGTGTTACTATTTACATCATGTACACTTTCATCCTTAGAAATGTCACAATCTTCTCTTTCATAATATCTCTTCATCATATTAATATGACATACTCTTTTAGATTTACGCTTGTCAGGTGTCAAAATGACGTAGTCTGTGTCACTGACCTTTCTCTCAATGACATAAGGTCCTTGAAAGCGAGCTTGAAGTGGCTGACCAGAAACAGGTAAAAACACTAGCACCTTATCACCAGGCTTAAACTCTCTTTTCACAGTGGTCTTGTCATACCACGCTTTCATCTTCTTCTGAGAGTGCCTCAGATTTTCTTTAGCAAGTTCACATGCTCCATGAAGACGATCTTTAAAGCGGGAGACATAATCAAGTAGATGTATGTCTTCACTTGGATCTGATAACCACTTCTCCTTTAACAATTTCTATGGTCCACGAACTGTGTGTCCAAAGACAAGTTCAAATGGACTGAACCCAGGTGACTCTTGTATAGATTCCCTGGCAGCAAACATCACAAATGGAATGCCTTCATCCCAATCTCTCTCATTATCATGACAATATGTCTTTAACATATTCTTCAATGTTTGGTGAAACCTCTCTAAAGCCCCTTGGCTTTCAGGATGATAAGCCGAAGACTTAATTTGGTCTATGCCTAACTCATACAACATCTGTTGGAATACAGTTGCCATGAAATTAGACCCTTGATCTGATTGGATCTCTTTTGGCAACCCAAACAATGTGAAAAATTTAAGTAAAGCTTGTAAGACTGTCCGAGCCTTAATATTTCTCAGAGGTATTGCCTCTGGAAACCTTGTAGAAGCACACATGATGGTTAATATATACTGATGCCCTGCCCTACTCTTAGGTAGGGGACCTACACAATCAATGATGACTCTACTGAACGGCTCTTCAAAAGCAGGAATTGGCTTTAAGGTTGCAGCCGGAATATTCTGATTCGGCTTCCCAACCATTTGACATGAGTGACAGGTCTTACAAAATTTGGCCACATCACTTTTAAGTTTTGGCCAATAAAATTGATTTAGAATTCTGTGGTAAGTCTTATTGACTCCTAGGTGCCCTGCAAATGGCATTTCATGAGCAATACTCAGTATTTCCCTTCTATAGGTCCTAGGTACCACAATTTGATGGTAAATTCTCCACTCTTCATCTAATGGTGCATCAGGTGGTCGCCATTTATGCATCAAAATATTGTTTTTAAAATAAAAGCAGACTGGGACGTCTTTCGATTCATCCTCAGTGAGTGTACCAGCTATTAATGGCTGAAGCTCTTCATCATGTTGTTTTTGGACTGACAACTGGTCTCTGTGGAGTGTGTCAGACATTTTTGATTTTTCCTGTTCTACCCCCTCACTATGTGTGGGGCCAGGAGACTCACAATCCTGACTATCATTAAGATTAGTCATAAAAGATTGGCTGAGATCATACCAAGAATCTTCACTTTCATGAATATTTTTACTAGAATCTTTTTCAGACTCTGACTCCTCTTTTTGGAGTGTTGTTCCATTTTTAGGAACTAATTCCTCAATTTTAGAGGGCGGATGATTAAGTTTATCATCCTTATTTTCAGAAATCATACCCTCATTTTTAGAGAGTGGATGTTTAAGATTATCATCCTTACATGATTCCCTACTTGTTCCACTTTTGGGAACTGTATCCTCACTTTTGGAGGGTGGATGTTTAAGATTATCATCCATGGCGAGCTTTTGTGACATAGCTCTAGTGACAGCACAGGCAGGGAATAAATTTGGAAATTCCTTTTCTTATTGCTCTGTGTTGTTATAATCACATGGTTCATCTGTCAAAATTGCATTGGCTACTACCTTTCCACCAGCTAGGTCATTGCCTCGCAACAGAGATACTCCCTTTACAGGTAGAGTAGGTCTGACCCCTACTATGACCGACCCAGAAACTAAATCTGACTTCAAATTAATTTTGTGGAGAGGGACAGAAATAAATCCACACTCAACCCCCTGAATTAGTACATTTGCCCCTGTGGAAGTAGAGTCCGATAATGACAAAACTCCATCAAGAAGCAACGACTAAGTTGCGCCTGTGTCACGCAAAATTTTAATTTTGACGGGTGGATGAGCTGAATTCCCATCTAGGGAAATAAACCCCTCAGACACGAATGGAAGGTATTCTTCCTTAATTTGGTCGTTAGAATTAGGCCGTAATGTCACGACTACCTCAGAAGAATTCTCTGCATTGGCTAAGGCATTGGAGGCTGTTTCAGTCTCCTTTAATTTTGCCAATGTGAAGCAATTTGCCATTGTGTGGCCCTTTTTGTGACAGAAACCACAACTTATGTCTTTAAAGGCAGCTTTGTTTGAGCTGACCTGGTCGTTCTTTTGACGACTTGAATCTGGTTGTTTTTTACCAGAATTTGTGGGAGAGATAGAACCAGACTGAGATCCACTTTTACCTGTTGTGCCACTACTGTTGCCATATTTCTTATTTGGCCTACTAAACTGTCCCTTGTTTTGAGTCTGACCCACTTTACTGAATTTATGGGTAAGTGCATACTGATCAGCCAAATTTGCAACTTCACTCAACTTGTCAGCCTTATTTTCTTCAAGGTGAGTCTTAATGTCATCATTCACACACCGTTTGAATTCCTCGACCAGCATCAGTTGTCTTAAAGTGTCAAATGTGGAGACCTTTTTTGAAGCACACCATCTATCGAAATGCCTTTCTTTTTGATAAGCAAACTCCACGTATGTTTGTGTATCCGCCTTACGATACTTTCTAAATTTTTGGCGATAAGCTTCGGGCACCAATTCATAGGCTTGTAATATGGCCTTTTTAACCTTATCATAATCCATGCTGTCCTCTGTTGACAGAGCGGAATGCACTTCTTGAGCCTTGCCTGTGAAATTACTCTGGATGAGTATGGACCATTTATCTCTTGGCCACTTTAGTTGCTCACCCAGCTTTTCAAAATGGTTAAAGAATTTCTCCACATTATCCTCCTGAAATTTGGGGACAAATTTTACGTGCTTAGAAACATCGAATCCCCCAGTATCCAAGCCTATTTTAGGGTCTGAGGCTTTTATGACCCCTAACTCTAGTTGCTTCAGCCTAAATTCATGTTCTCTTGCCTCCTTTTCCCTCTGCATTTGCATTTCTCTTTCCTCTCTTTCCCTTTCTCTTTCCATTTCTTTTAATCTAATCTCCTTATTCATTTCCATTTCAAGCCTTTTCAATTCAAATGTGTTGTCAGTTGGCACAGTGACAGCTGTTTCCAATACTGTACTAGGTAGGATACTTTCATCCACAAGATATTCTAGAACATATCTTTTAATCTCGTCCTTCCGCATTAAAGGCTGAAATTCAGTGCCATAATGTTTTGCAACCTTTACAATCTCAGACTTCTTTAATGAATCTAGTTCCTCGACTGAGGGACTAGCCACGAATTTATCTAATTTGAATGGCATTTTGAAATTGTATCAAGCGCTCAACAAACAACTAACAAGTCTGGACAAACACAGTTGCTAACGATTTACAACAGAATTTCTCGAATTTTCTAGTACTTTTCGTTCCCGGATGTTAGGCCACCAATTCTGTTACGGCTTGTGGTCGCAAGTCAAACCAATAACAGCGAAAGATCACAGAAGAACGAGTTAAAATTCAACAACTTAATGATTATTTACAATCTCCCTATCTTACTTAAATTTACAATAATTAATTAGATTTACTCACAATCCTTTACTTAATGTTATTCTGGTCTGGTCCAAGGGCTGGTAGTGCATGCACGTCGACGATGGTACAGTAGTAGACCTGCAGCATGCTGTAGCATAGGAACTGGTTCCACGAGCGAATAATGACAAGGCTAGGTAGGCGATGGATGACAACAACCTCAATACACAGCGTAGAAACGGCGTAAGGCAATTTATCACAAGTGTGTAGTGTCAGTGGCTGGCTTCAGGAGACTTCTCAACAAACAGTGTCTGGTCAGTATTATGATGTCTCTCTCCCACAACAATTGTTGAACTGCCTTTTATATGCTAGGCTTTTAATCGATAACTCTCCAGAATTTAACAGAAACTTCTAGTGTACACAGTCGAGCAATTACGAGAACGTTCCTTAATCTAGAAACTTCCAGAGCACACAGTCGAGCAATTACGAGAACGTTCCTTGTATGCACAGTAGTTGTAAACAATTGCAGTTTCTTAGAAGTGTCGCAGTACGTAAACAGTTCCTTCGAGAAAATTCTAGAAAGGCTGCGTTGAAGTTGAATTCTCTGGAGCTTTCCATTCGCTCGTCGATGGATTCAATCCGGTGTTCCTGACAGGTCGTCTTGTAACACCAGAGAAACATCAACACATGAGACTTACAGACTGTGGCAAGTCGAAAGCACGACAGATGTACTTCACTATGCACTAGTAAAAATAGCAATACTGTATAGTGGGAAATTTTCACGGGGGGTTAAATGTTCACGCTTTTCGCGACCAAGTATCTAATCGCGAATGTAAGACCCGCGAAAGTACTTTCGTTAGTTTGCACAAGACTATGTTGGTTGCCTGCAACGGCGAATTCTTCACTCCGCAAATATGAGAACAAGGTACAGATTCGCCAAAAATTAGCCTTGCGGAAATTTGCCACTGTACAGTATTTCTCCATGTGTGATGTCCATCTTATCAAATTTTAAGCATCATTGTACCCAGTGTAGGCAAGTATCAATTTCATTTTAGATAATTTACATCATACTGTGTGTGAACAATTCTCAGGTAATTTATCATGAAGTGATCAAAATATCTCTTTTTATCTCATTTTACATACTGTACCACTGGTTATAAATGTTAAAAAGCTTCTTTAAACACTGTCATGGTACAGCCTATTATGTTGTTCAAAGTAAATTTGCAGTATACAGCACAGTAAGCTAGCCACTCTTTCATAATGTTAATGTGAACTCAGTTTAATTTCTTGGTTTCCAAGTACTCACATTTATTATGCTCTATAAATCCAGTAATGTATATTAACAACTGGAGTGTTCACTACTCTGTTAGATACTACTGTAGCAAGATTGATTAGCCATCTGCAACAATATTGCAGTTGCTTCATGACTCATGATTTAAACCTAAGCAATAAAAAAAGAATAACAATGAAAATATAGACAGATGGTAGTTAGTACCATCTCATGACAGAGACATTAAAGATCATCTTGCTCTTTACACAAGTACTTTATTTTGAAATGGGGCATGTTTATTGCTACTGTACAGCATTTACACTGTGACATTTATGGCATCTCAAGAGATGTCTGAAAGTTTACAAGAAGTCACTATTCTAGGTTTTTGTAACAGCTGTGGCTGATACTAATTTTTTTCCAAACTAATGAAGACTTTCTACACTACATTTAAATCCTAGTTAATACTGTTCTGTGGCCAGACTTTCTGTGAGTTATACACTGTAAATGACAAAATGTAAAAATATTCCCTCTTCATCCCGTGCTAAATGCTGTTTTCAATTGAAAAGTTACAGTAACATACAACAGGTACTGCAACATTATTTATGTCTAAGTTGAGCTCAATGTGTCCCCAACATGAGAACATTTAGTAAAGTTTCATCAAAAATCAGCCTGAATATAAAGGGTGGAGTTCAAATTGTGAAAATCCTTATAAAAGTAACCATGGGTAATTCTTGTTTTTCAAATATACTGTACAGTACCATCCGATAACAACATACTGACAAATTGCTTAGTGTTTGTGCTAAGAGTTAGTTCAGGTAGATGAGGAAATTTTCGTGTAAAACTCAATCAACTGTTCTGTACATGTATCACTTGCTTTATTTATTTAGCATACTTGAATTGTGCCTGAATTATGATAATAAAAATCTTAAATAATTTGTTTGAAGACTACTGCAAATGAGAAATTCACAAAACATTTTTTGCAAAATGTGCTTTTTCCTTCATCAAATAAAAAAAAATACAAAAAATTGTGGCATATTGGACATACACTGTTGGAATCTTCTTCATTAGCAAACCAGGTGATTGAAGTGAGTTGTTTTCTACAATTTGTGGAAGGGTGGGTGCAAAAGTTCTCACATGAGTTACTTGAGTAATTCATGTAGCTGGCTTGTGAACTAAATTTTAAATGTCCCACGGGTGTGTGTGGACAGTTTTATTACCCACTTGCTTTCAGATTTGAGTCTATGAGTGACAGATGGGTAATTAGAACCGAGCAGAATACATCTTAAATTATATAGATAAAGAGTGGTTAGGTTCACTACTGAAATGTTTTGATACAGGATAGCTTATTGATTTATCCTGCACAATTTTCTTGTGGTAATTAAACCTCAGCCTAAATTTGGTGCTGGTCTGACCGACATAGTTGCCTTTGTCACACAAATTGCAGCATAATAAATATACTACATTAGATGTGTCACAGTCCAGGGGAGGGGGACAGATGTTGCAAAGAGTGGCGGGAGGAGTGAATGTTTCGTCCGTGATAATGAACTGACACACTTGACACCTAGGCTTGCCACACTTTTTATTGCCTATGTTCCCAACAGTAAGAAGCCTGGAGGATGTAAGAAGAGATTTGAGGTTGGGGGGTTGCCGTCTCGCAATTTAAGGGGGATCTTCAAAAAGTTCGGAAATGGACTTGTCTGTCTGAAGAATACTGAAATCTGAACGTATACATTTATGTAGGCCCTCAGTTTTAGGGGAATAGTCAAAGACAAGTGGAATATGTGAATTTTCAACTTTAGGTTTGTAACATAACAATTTATCCCTGCGGTAAACGGAAGCTTTACTAATTCCCTCTTTGATAACGGGTAGAGGGTAGTCAGTATTAAGAAAAAATTCCACAAGGTAACCAATGTATATATATATATATATATATATATATATATATATATGAATATATATATATATATATTTCTATAATTTGGGATTTAGGCGAAAAACCGTATGAAAAAACGCGACTGTTGGGAGAACTCGACCCTTAGGCGAAAAAATCGTTTTGCCTTAACGTTTTACACACTGTTTTATATAGGAATGCGTAACTCTATACGCAAGTCCGATTTACCACATGTTTATGCAATTACTTAACTGCACACCAACTTACATGCATGTATCCATTAACACTAAGGACTTACGGGCCATTGAAATAACGTGCATATATATCTCAGAACCAAAAGGGGAAATATAAATTTATGTATTTTTTTGTTTTTTTCTTCGCCAGTTGTATTTATTGGCGGTATTCCGATTTCGCCTAACAGGTCGATCTAGCGTTATATATATATCTATATATATATATATATATATATATATATATATATATATATATATATATATATATATATTATTTTGCTAATTTGGGATTAAGGGGAAATATCGTATGAAAAAACCCGCCTATAAGGGGGAATCGTCTATAAGGGGAAAAAATCAGGTCGACTTAATGAAACTACACGCTTTTTCTATAGGAATACGT